>JAAAKG020139385.1:0-12373 GCA_010014905.2 Druon quercuslanigerum
TTTTTAAATAATTATGAGGAAATTTTTTTTTAAAATGTTAGTTCAGATATTTTTACAGAAATTAAATTGTTTACAAAAAGTTGCTTACAAAATTTTTCCGTCAACTTCATGGAGCAAAAGTTGCAGTGCATAGAAGAAGAGAAAAAGCATTAAACAATCGAATGTTGAAAACAATTGGTTTAAAAAAAATATATTTTTTTTTCTAGGCTTAAAATAATAATAATAATAATAATAACATTATTCGATTTCTTAACAGTATTTTATGCCAGAAGAACATTTTATTTTGTAGAAATTTCTAATTTTCTTATGTCTAGATTTATTCAAATAATCATTTAATTGCATTCGATTCATAGACAAACATCAATATTTTAATATCACAGTCGATAAATTTTTTTTTATATAGTGAGTAGTGATACCTAGCTGAAACAATAAAAATATTTTAACAGAAATTTAAAAATTGTTATTAAACGCTGTTTGGTTCATTCTAATTTTCCAAACGGAATTTGTTTTCTCATTGGTTTATTCAAAAATTCAAAATATTGCTTCGCTTTTATTATTGTATCACTTGAAATTAAAATAAAAATGGTTGAATAATTAAAAACAAAATAAAGTATAAGTGATAAAAAAACTTATCGAAGTTGATGCTCAAAATTTATTTATGTATAGCAATACAAATAATACAAGTATCCCTTAACGATAAAAATTAACCCCTCTGTACCACGTAGACATTACTTTGTCAAAAAATAATCTTTTCCAGAATCCTACACTCTCAATAGAGTCTCTGATTTTTGGAAATCTCGAAAATACCCACTTCTATTTTTTGGCTTCAACCCTTAACGATAAAAAGCAACCCCTTTGTAACACGTAGACATAACATTGTCAAAAAATAATCTTTTTCAGAATTTTCTACTGTCAATAGAGTCTCTGATTTTTGGGATTCCCGAAAATACCCACTTCGATTTTTCGGCTTTAACCCTTAATGATAAAAAGCAACCCCTCTGTACCACGCAGACATTAGTTTGTCAAAAAAAATCTTTTCCAGAAGCCTACACTATCAATAGTGTCTCTGATTTTTGGCTTATTACTATCACTTCTATTAATCACAGGAAAATATATTTGATTGCTGTCAAGAGTTGTTTTTTTTGCGAATTTCAAGAGCGCAAAAAAGCCAAAATTTTGGGTGGAATTAACATTTTATTACTTTTGTGGAGGTGATAGCTTAATAGACCTTTTCCAATGTCATATCAATCGCTTTAATAAAATTTACCCTTCTATAAAAAAGCAACACCGCGTAATAAAAAAACATATTGAAAAAAGTCGATATCTGCATCAATGGAACCTACTTATAAAATAGTCTAATGGTACCTTCAAGCATAATTATTTCTCACATCTAATCGTTACAAAAATAACCCTCGTAATCTACAAGCTAAATTTGTAACATCTTTTATCGAAACTTTTCCCAGTCTATGTGTGTATTTTTAAAGAATATAATTTACCTTTTTTGATGCATCTTTTAATGCCCTTACAAAACCTCCAGCACAACAATTCTTAACGAAAAAAATCCATTTTCATATAACGAACAATCTAAATTTTCTGAAAAAGATTATTTTTTGACAAAGTTATGTCTACGTACAGTAGACCAAACAATAACAAAAAATACAGTATTTAAAAATAAAATTCAAAAACATGATGTTTTGAATATAAACACCCTCTAAAGTGGATAAAATACCCCTAAATTAGAAATAATTTTTTTGAAACAGAAAATTATAAATCATGCACGCAAGGTGGAGGGAAAAAATAATGTTTTCAAGATAAATTCACGTTACATGTATATTTAATATTTTACTAATATAAATATAAAAATCAACAAAACATGACCATCAGGTACAAACATCATACACAAAATGTAATAGACCTAAAGTACGTTTACATCCACATCACTTCTAAAATTACAATAATATTTATAATATTATACCACGCTCTTACTCGAAATTTCACTCACTCAAGCTACGATTTTTTTAACACATACATTTACCACATTTTTAAGTCGAAAAAACACTAAAAATTAGAGAAATTTTGAATTTCAAATTCAATATTAAATTACAGAAAAAACATAGGGTACGAAACGTTGCAGGTAATTTCATTTATTTGATTAATTTATTATTAATTTATTCATTTGTTTCTTAAACAATTACCTCCAACTTTTTTAGCCCAATTTGTTTCTGACATTGCTAAACCTAAACAAAATTTTACTGATAAAATATTGTATGTCATTATCATATTCGTAGAACAGAAGGTTGTTTTTCATCATAAACAAAATCTTAAGTGAGTACTCTATCGCAATTTTTCTTTGAGCCCTTATTTTTGTCACTACTTTTGCTACTTAAACATTAATACTTATATAAACAAGCCTACAATTTCACACTGTGAGAATTTATGAGACATAAAACTAATATACAAGAAAAGAAATAAAAAATGTCTAATGTACAAGATATTCTAATTTCTAATGATGGATATACATGTGTTTAAAATTTAATACGCGTTATTGTTAGTGTCATACAGACGATATGTTTGGTAACTGGAATAGTAAGACTAGGTGTTAATGAGTTAGAGCGACTATCGATTCGCCTCTTTATTTCTAATTACACTACTTAATCTAAATCGAAACTCGCAGTAACCAATATTTATGTATATAACAATGAAAAATGCATATATAATCAAAAAATATAATACGGTTTTTTTAACACAGCAAAGAAACATTTCCTAAAATTGCTACACCTTAATATTCGTTTGGAATCAATTCAGTAAAAGCAATGTGGGTTTAGCAAAATTGTTCTAAATTCAAAACCTCATTATCTGAATTTAAAGCTTAGGGCTTAAATTTAAAAAATTTTATTTCAAAATCAATATTTTTTTATTTAAATCCAGAGCAGTTTTAGTGAATGAAATTACAAACCATTTCAAGGTATAACAATTTTGGTTATTTCCTTTCTACTGGATAAAGAAAGTATAAAGAATATCTTGGCACACTGAACAAATCACATATTATAAACTACATATGCCTAATAATTAAAAATAATATCTCATGTATTAACAATATACAAATTGTTTTTTTTTATATCGAAAAATTTTCATTGATGTATAATAACTGAATAATTGTTTTGTTTTAATTAAAATTTGATTGACTTGAGATATTATTTTCATGATCGAATACTTTTAATCGACGAATGATTAAATAGTATTTAAGGAGAAATTGATTTATACGACAAGCTACGAATAGTCGAACCTTTCATGATATTGTAACACTCACATCTATGTTTATACTGGCACACTGGAAATTAGCAATGATATTGATTTGAAAATCAATCTTAAAAATCAAATTTTCCTAAACAATATTTTTATAATAAACTTTCTGACATTTACAACTTATCTAGCATTCATTTCGAAAAATGTACATACACCTGTGTAAACAAATATTTTAAAATATCATGATAATCATTAATTGAAATTCAATAGACAATTTTTGAAACCAGCATAGAGAAGAATAACATTAATAAAAATCATGATTCATGTACATAATATTGCGTTTAACGACATTTATCACCCGAATTATGTAGAAAATAAGAAAAATATACAATATTTTACACTCAAAAAACTAAGGAAATTGAAATTTTTATATGTATGGATTTTTAAAATTTTTCATAGGGAGTATTATTTTCAAGTAGGCTATAGTTCAAGTATTTTTTTGATTGTTTTGAAATCTAAAACGAAATTTACAATATATGAACAAAAATGTACACTGTGGGACACTTTTTTTATTTTAAGTTTTGACGTCTTCATCGAGTAAATGTTTCTTAATATTTAATCCAAAGGATAAAAATCAATGTTTTTTTGATAAATAATTGTACTAAATGTAACGCAATAATTTCTTAAATTATTTATTTAAAAGGCCAATCAGGGCTTTTCTAAAGAATATGTTTAATAAAATACAGTTTAAAACATTTTACTGAATACTATAGGATTTGAACTCAATTAATATATCAAAATTTTATTTTAAATCTTCTCAAATATTAAAAAGCTTCTAAAATTTGCAGATAGTTTTTGGAAGTTAAAAAAATTTGAAAGATGTGGAAGCATTTAAAGTTTTGTTTGAAAAATATTGACCGAAATTTGTTATAAAATTATTTAAGAATTTCAATAAAACTTTGTGAAATTAATTTAATTTTTAATACTAGAAAAATATCAAAATAAAATGTATTCAGCCAGATTATCTCAAAGACGCTTATGTTTAATTTCCAATATGGTGAATCGGAAAAATATTTGAAGAAATATTATTCAAATTTTTTTTGAAATAATTTTAGAAGGTTTCAAGAGCATACAAAATTTTCTTAAGACTCCTGGGAAAATTTGAAGATTTAATTTTAAAAGAAAATTGAAAAAGATTTCGAAACATTAGAAATGGTTTTATAAAATTTCAAAAGGAAATGTAAAAGTTTTTAAAACAACATTTTTTTCAATTTCCAAGAACACAAAATTTGATAATATTCCATTAAGTTTGAAAGTGTAGTTTAGAAAATAAGTTTCAAAGAGATTAAAAAATAATTTTAAACTTAAAAGGATATCAAAACATTAAAAATAAATTTAAAGTAATTTTGTTCATTTTTTTAATATTTTAAGAAAATGCTTAAATTTTCAAAAAAGTTCAAAAAAAATGTAGGTGTTTGAAGAATTCTGACCAAGAATTTAGATTCCTGTTGAGCATTTCTAAATTTTTAGAAGAACAAACAAATTTTCTTATGATTCTTAGAAAAATTCGTATTGTTTTTTTATAAGAAATTAGGTTAAAGTTTTTTAAATAATTTCAAATGATTTTATAAATTGGCAAAGAAACGTCTAAAAAACTGTAAGGCAAGTTTATAAAGATTTTTTCTCAATTACAAAAGAAAGACTAAAATTTTTTATTTTTTAGAATTTAAAAAAATGTAGGAAAACTTCGAGTAAGTATCAAATAATATTTAAAAGTTTTTAAAAGAGACAAAAATGATTTGGAGAAATCGAAAAAAATGTAGAGCAAAATCTATATTTTTGAAAATTTCGGACAACAAATTTAAAAGTATTTTGAGAATTTTGAAAGTTTTCGAGAGCATACAAAATTGTCTTAAGACTCCTGGGAAAATTTGAAGATTTAATTTTAAGAGAAAATTGAGAAAGATTTCGAAACATTACAAATGATTTTATAAAATTTCAAAAGAAAATGTAGAAGTTTTTCAAACAATTTTTTTAAATTTCCAAGATTGCAAAAATTGATAATATTCCATTAAGTTTGAAAATGTACTTTAGAAAATAAGTTTCAAGTAAATTCAAAAATAATTTTAAATTTAAAAGGATTTCAAAATATGAAGAACAAATTTAAAGTCATATGGTTAATTTTTTTAATATTTTAAGAAAATGCTTAAGATCTAAAAAAATTTTCAAAAAAAATTTAGGCGTTTGAAGAATTCTATCAAAGAATTTAGATTCCTGTTAAGTATTTCTAAATTTTTAGGAGAACAAACAAATTGGCTTATGATTCTTAGGAAAATGCGTATTTTATTTATGAAAAATTAATTTAATATTTTTTTAATAATTTCAAATGATTTCATAAATTAGCGAAGAAGTGTCTAAAAGATTTTAAGGCAAGTTTATAAAGCTTTTTTCTAAATTACAAAAGAAAGACTACAATTTTTTAATTTTCAGAATTAAAAAAAATGTAGAAAAAATTCGAGTAAGTATAAAATAATATTTAAAAGTTTTAAAAAGAATCAAAATTGATTTGAAGAGATTGAAAAAAATCTTGAGCAAAATCTATATTTTTGAAAATTTCGGACAAAAAATTTAAAAGTGTTTTGAGAATGTTGAAAGGTTTCGAGAGAATATAGCATTTTTTTTAAAGATTGCTAATTAAATTTAAAAGTTATTTTTATTGTTAAAAATTATTTTTAAACGACTGCTAAATTATTTTTAAGCATTTGAAAATATTTCCATAGTTTACACCAAAAAATCTAAAAAGATTTAAAGGCAATTGAAAATTTTTGCTAAACAAAATTTAGGTTTTAGAAGGTTTTAAAATAAAATGTTGAAGCTTCTGAAGGATTTTAAAAGTTTTCCAGATAATGAATTTTTTTAAAGACTTTAAAACAAAATTTCAAACCTTTTTTGAAAATTTTTATCAGGTCTTAAGAAAATAACAAATGTTTCTTACGACTCGTTCAAAAAATTAAAATATTCTTGTTATTTTTTAAATTAATTTTTAAAGAAAATTAAAAAAAATATTTCAAAAGAATTCTAGAAACATATAAGAGAATCTGGATGATTTTAAGACAATTCTTTTCATTTTTAAATATTTTTATAATTTTAGGAATAGTTCGTGTCAGATTAGAAAAAATGTAGGAATGTTAGAAGTTTTGAAGTAATTAAAATTATTTTTAAACTTTGAAAGATTATCGAATGTTTATAAAATATTTTTTAAAACTATTTCTTCTAAATTAGTTTTTTTAAATTTACGGTGAGCAGAATATTGATATATTTTAAAAGAACTAAAATAACATACAGGATTCGAACTTTATAGAACCATTACTTTTTTAATATTTAAAGACTTTTACATTTTAAAAAAATTGAAAATTAAGATTCATGATCATAAAATTATTCTATTACTTTCCTCAGTTGGGAATGAATTATTTATTTAGTTATTTAACTAATTATTTATTGACAGTAGAATTGATTATCTGTATTAGTTTTTTTTTCAAAAGTCACATTAATCATAACTTCTGATTTCCCAACATTATCGGTCGAAATGAATGCAGGAGAAGCTGTTTTTAGACTATGTTTCGAAAACGAACGAGACCAATCATAATATTTGAAGTTCCCCTATCAAAATGCAACACTATGAAAAGTCTTCTGAGCAACTAAATTCAGTCTCCAACTTTAACCTTAGACTCAACATTCCATGCGAAGGAGATGAGAATTCCCATCCCTTGTGAACAATCACCCAACATGAACAAAATACTAATCTTCTGTCAAACCTAATCTCGAATAAAAAATTTAATCTCAGGACAGAACTATAATTAATTTTTCTAATTACCATTAATTTCTATAGTCGTGACTGAATTGGTCTGCCTTTCTTCTTCAGTAGCCGACGGTGGAGATACCGTAAAAGCACTGAATCCGTTCTCCACCAAGCTCAGTAAACTTATCGGTCCTTCTCGATTTTCCTTCCTTTCCTCCAGTTTCCTTCTGGCACTAAGATCCTTCTCCCTATTTGCAGCATTAGCTTTTGCATTGTCATTAACCAATTTCTCCAGCTTCGACTGTGGCCGCTCCGTCGTGTGGTCCAGAATTTCATTATTCTCCACAGGGACTCCATACTTATTCACAGTCGGCTTGTAAGTCTTCACTTTCGAATGACCTTGAATTATAAGATACATTGGTCCCCGAATGGGCTTAGCAGGTTGTTTGTAGTGCGAGAAAATTGGATCAGTCGTCAAGCTCGGAGCAGTAGTTGTCTGTAGAGAAGATGGTGTTGATATAAGATCAGTCGACAACCCACTCTCCATCTTCTGGGACTCTTCACTGTTTAGCAAATGGGTCAGAGGTGACTGGTTTCTTGTGTAATCCATGAAAACTTCTCTATTGATCGAAACTGGTCCTCTAGTAGTTGGAGGGAACATTGAAGATTGCATGGTTGTTAGTAGCATTGGATCTGGAACTGGCGAATACCTGTGACCTTGAAGTTCTGCTCGCGTGACATGTAGAGTTGAAGATGCACCAACAGGAGAACCTGTGAAGGTTGCAGGGAAGATCTGATGCTGCTGATTTTGATGATGTTTATTTTGCTGATGCTGATGCTGTTGATGATGATGTTGCTGATGCTGATGTTGTTGATAAGCTTGATCTAAACTGAGGTGTGGTCTCATGCCGTTCTGAGATGGTCCCATTTTCATGTGGATCATAGAAGGTGGCATCTGACCCATGTTTATCGAAATAGGTTGTCTAAAACCAGGACGATGCTCGCCTGGACGGGGCGTCATTATAGGTCGTGGATGCTGAAGAGCCATGTGCTGGGGCACTGATTCCCCGAAGATGTGGAAGCCAGGATGTCTCGCTGTTTGAGGAGTTGGTGGAATCCTGTTGGACAAGATGTTAGAAGGGTGAACTGTTTGGGTATTCTCCATGAAAACAGGCATCATCGGAGAACTGATGCTGCTTCTGAATGGTTGTGGTTTCTGTATCTGCAGAGGTCTTTCCATACTCATTAAATTGGAGTTGCTGGACTCTGGAGAACTTACGAACTCTTGTGAACTCACAGAGTTACTCGGAATCTTGTCTGCATTTTGATTCATGTTGTCATTCATTTCCGTGCTATGATTTTGAAGCAGAGAGTTTTGAGTTGAAGTGGGTGTGAAAGAAGGCGATTCAGTGGAGTTGAGACTAGAGTCTAAGTTTGATTCGACATAGTTGACTGGCATTACTACTGAAACTGGCTCCTTTTGGGCCTCAAGTTCAAACGCTGAGGGTGAGTTAGCAACGACGATGTGCATTTTGGATCCAGTTGAGTCAGTGGAAGATTCAGTTGAAGGTTTGATTGATGTAGTGACTGATGGACCTTCTAAGAGAGCCTTTTCTTCATGATCTGGAGAATTACTTTCCTGGAAGTAGAGATCATTGTGTCCAATCACAACCTCCTCGTTATCGTTACTGTCTCCATCAACAATAATATTAGCATTCTGACCAATTACGACATCATGGTTAGCTGATGCAGATGCATGATGATCACCTTCGTACCTGTTTGGTGTCTTCCACGTGACTTGATTAACTTCTACTGGTGGAGCGAAAGAAGTAGGTCTACTAGAACCTATCCAACCGCCTGATAAGGTCTGGGTCGACTGGTAAATTAGATTAGACTTTTCGAACGATACTGAGGGAGTCGTAGCTTCAAATCTTTGGTTAGGAATTTGAGAAGAAGGGCTGAATATGCTCTTGTTTTCTACCGGTGTGATCTTAGGTTTAAGAGGAGCTGGTGAAACATGAGAATGAGTCGACCTTAAGGGTGGGTGACCTTGAGAGAACATTTTTTGGGGATGATTGTAGAACTCGGCCTCTTGCAAGGAAGGGCCTTCTTCGGTTTGGGTGCTGAATTGTTGAGATTCTTGGAAGACGATCTTCTCTTTAAGAAGATTTCCATAAGAATTTTGACCCAGTTCATTGATGGGATTTTGGTTCACAGGTGGTGGCATCATCATAGTATAGGGTTTGGGTTTTTGATTGTAGAATGGGCTTGGGTAGTAACTGGCTGGTATCGATTGGATCCGATTTTGGTTTCTGAAGTCCATGGGTCCATTTCTAAAGTTATTGTTGCGGATCATTTTCGGAGGTTCTGCACCAGTGCTGCCTGTAAAGTCGTTTCTAAATGTGTCCTGATTTCGGTTGAATTTTGGTCCATCTACGAATTTGAGGAAATGTTCTGGGATCTTTGAACTGGTTTTTTTTGCAGTTACTCCAAGGACGAGAATATCACGTTTTGTTGATGGTTCTGTTGTGTGAGTGTCTAGCCAGTATTGGACTCTGTCGAGTACTGGAGGAACGTAGTCGAATGTAGGGTCGTTTTTTAATGGGTCTCCTCGACCCAGGGGTGTCCATTCGTCGTAGTCCATTCTTGGAGAAAAAACCCTGGATCTGCTCTCGGTAGGTCCTGAAATCAGAAGAAACATTTTTTTTTATTAAAAAAATCTTAGAACTCTCAAACCATATCCCAAAAAAGTGATAAAACAATGTATTTCAAAATTAGACAATCATTTATGTTGCAAAACTGATTGGATTTGATTAATCGCAGTCGTTTTGCATCCTAAATTTAAAATTTGGTCCATGAGCATTTTAAAAGAAAAATACTCTTCAAGATTCGCACTATCCCACAATTTATGGTTTTTTGGTTTTGTTAGCATTTTTTACGGTTAGCCTTTTTTTAAACAAAAATTATTAGATTTTTAAAATTCATAATTAAGAAAAAAATTAGGTTATTTTTGTGTGTCACATAAAAAATTTGCATAAAAACTTATTATAATTTGTAGAAGGTTTAGCATCTTTTAACAGTTTTTGAATATATTAGTGTTTTTTGCTAACAATTCCAATTTTTAATTTTTCTTAAATTCATTTGTATTATTTATTCATTTTAGGTTACATTAGTGTTTTATACAAAAAATTGTCATTAAAAAAATATAAATAAAATGTGAACAAAATTTAGAATTTTTTAACTTCATTATTTAATCTTTTTCGCCGGAAATTGTTATTTTTTACAAAAAAAAAAGATAATCAAGAGAATATTTACAAATTTGAAAAAGTTTAGATTATGTTAGTGTTTGACACAAAACATTGGTATTTTAAAAGAAAAATCATTATATTTTGAACAAATGATATAGACCAGTAGACAAAAAAATTAACATCTAAAATTAATAATAATATATTTCCTGGTCAATAAACCTAAGATCACCAATGAAAATGTAAACTTAAAATATTTTAATAATTCTGGACTATGTCAGGGTTTTTTGCCGGAACTTGGTATTTATATTATTAAAAATTTTGTTCAGGAAAATTCACGAATTAAAAAATTTTTTATCTATTTGAGGATTTTACAACAATAATTGGTATTTTAAAACAAAATTCCTTACGGTTGGAAAAAGTTTCGCTATTTTTAAACTGCTTTAACTCAAGTCAACATTTTTTACAACAAATGAGATATTTTAAACAAAAGATTTATAAGGATATTGAAGTATTTTACCCAAAACTTTTATTTTTATACAAAAAGTCATCAGATTTAAAGCAAATGATTTTGGTTCAAAATAAGAATATTCAATCAACTGAACAATTTTGACTTTTGTTATTAGTTTTCTTTGTCGAAAATTTACATTTTTATTTAAAAATTTCAAAGTTGTATAATTTTTTAAGAATTTTAGCAAACCTGTTAAATTTGTATCACAGTAGCATGAGTTACTGACCAAATACTTGAATTTTCAACAAAATACTTCAATTTTTAAAAGAATACTGAAACTTTCTACTGAAAACACCCATTTTCAAACAAATTGTCGAATTTTGAAACAAAAAAATACTCGTGTTCAACCAGAAACAGAAATAAATTTTCAACACAAAAAGGTGAGTTTTCAAAAAAAAAAATTAATTCTTACCAACAAATTTAATGTTTGATATTTTAAGCAAAAATAAGTTTTCAACAGAGTACTAAATTTTGAACCAAAGAGTTTAATTAACAAAAAAATTAATTTTCAACAAAATATTGAATTTTTAACCAGAGATGATTTTTAAACTAATAGAGTAAATGTCCAACCAAGGAAATTAATTGTTAGTAAAGTAGGCCAATTTTGAACCAAAAAGGATCATATTTCAATTCAGAAGACGAATTTTTAACAAAATGATTAATATTTGACCAAAAGGATAAATGTTTGATTAACGTGATGAATCTCTAACGAAGACCGAAGAATTTTTACCCACTAGTTGATCTAAGAATCCAGAAATTCAATTTTCTAAACAAAAATTCACAAATAAATATTTTTCAGTCAAGAAAAAAAGAAATTCTATTTAAATTCTTGAACTTTAAAGACAAAAAAAAATTGTTGAAAAAAAGTTACGAACAATTAATTTTGAATTTGAAAAAAATCAATAAAACAGTCAAATTTTAAAGCAAAGATGAAACATATAAAAATTAACGATATGGTTCAACTTTTTTCCAAGTTATTTATTTTTAATTTAAAAATATTAATTTTGATTCAAAAATGGAATATTTCATTTTGAATTTAAAACATTTAAAATAATAATAATAATAAATTCAAAAAAAGTTAAACTTTCAATCAATTAGACGAATTTTCATAAAAAATTATCAATCTTCAACTGACATAAGTAAATTTTCCATTAAAATTTAAAAATTAAAATTAAAATATTCCCAAAAAAAACGAATTTTTTAACAAAAACATGATTTTTCTTCTGAAATGATGACTTAGCAGATATTTCAAACAAAAATGATGACTCTTTTTTAAAATTGTTGAATTCGCCACGAAAGAATACAATTCTTACCCAAAAGTTTAATCTTCAGGAGGAAGTAACTGAACAAAGAAATAAAAATACAAGACAAATAAACTTCCAGCTAGAATCTAATATCAGGAATAAATAAGAAACTTGGAAATATTTTTCATTTTTGCTTCGTGATTTTCACCGTAATGAAATAAACAATCTATTGGTAAAACAATATGTTTGTTTAATTGCAAAACACAGAAATTAAATTGAAACTACCAAAAAAAGTATCAGGAGTTTTTTTTAAGGGAATGCGAATTAC
>JAAAKG020139386.1:0-12373 GCA_010014905.2 Druon quercuslanigerum
AAATTTCCATACTTGTATGGGTTAATTACTTCCCATACATGTATGGGAAATTTACCACAAATTTTTCTTACAGTGTATGATGTCCCAGGGTGTCGACGATGTTGACACTGATGTTCTCAGGTTAATCAGGTTTGTCCTAAGTCCTCGTACATTTTGGTAATAAACTGATAGGAAAGACGGTGACGTGCTTATTCCTGGTTTGCTGTTAATCCGTTTTTTTTGGCTTTGAAGGTTGAATATCAACAATTTTGAGAGCACCATTAAAAAACCTGATAGTTTTATTTGTTGAACCATCATTTTTGAGATCCTGAAGTTCTGTTTTTAACTTCTTTAAATGATATCTTTGCTGCTGCGTTTGGTCTGCATGAAAGGAAATCGGGCCATCATACTTCGATTTTTGTCGAAGAAAGTTAATAGCCGAGGCTGTATCTTTAAAGATAACCTTAACTGGTCGAATTGTTTAAGTTGATTTTTTTCCTACCCTGTAGATTAGTCCAGGACTTCAGCAGCAAGGTCATTAGAATGAGAAGACAAGCTTGTATTTTCGATATCAGTTAGCGCTGTTTCCACAGTATCCAATCTTACCTTGATTTGTTCCGCAGATTGGTCAGTGACTTTTTGGCGATCAGAAACCACATCTAGTTTACCCGAGAATTTTTGCATGGTTTTATTGATATCATCTTTATTTTTGGTGATTTCTCCCTTTATCGCAACAAGATGTTTTTCTAATAATTTAGTCATGAGAGCTTCCAATGCTTCGTTGGTTATCATTGGGTTTGGAGAAGCTGATCGAGATGGTGGTCAGCATTTAGAGACAATACTAAAAAAACTGTATTGATAATAGTTTCTCAGAGAAAAATTAAAATTTCGAAAGATCCATATCCAATTTCACAGCTGAGACAGCACACACATAAGACCATTACGAGAAATGGACCATATTGTTCCACTAAGCAGGGTGTTTCTGGAGCGAGTAGTACATCTTTATTTATCCAAACACTTTTCCTTGATATTCACAGTTAAAATCGCCTTAAAATTATATCCGAGGGATGTGCACCCAAGCACAATGCGCATCGAACAAGCAACCATTAAATCTTTTTCTTGTTTTTGACCTAAAAGATTATGTTTGACGAAAAAATAGGGAATTTTTTACAAAATTATTATTTAGTCAAACTACTAACGATAAAAAGGGGATACGCCCGAAACGGCGTTATTTTAATTAGGAAATTTTATTGCGCAAACTTTTGAAAACTGCATTCTCGATTTTATTTAGCTTAAAATTATTAATATTGGTCTAGTGGAATATTTATAATCATTGATTAATGAATTTTTAATTATTTAAACAAATGGAATTTCTCTAACTTATTTTTTTCCGGAAATTAGATTTTCCCCCTAAAAATTATTACTATTAATGTAGTGGAATATTTGTCAACATTAGTTCATTAATTTATTATTGTTCAAACAAATGGGATTTGTTTGAATAATTTTTTACTGAAAATTCGTTTTTACCCTTAAAAATTATTTTTATTTGGTGTAGTGAAATATTTAACAACAATTATGAAATAATTTTTAATTATTTAAATCAAATCCATTTGTGTAAATTTTTTTTTTTAAATTGGTTGAACTGACAGTTTATTTCTATCAAGTAACATAATCTTACGTTCAAATATTTTTAAATTGTTGAAACGAGAAATTATTCTTTATTTTTAACAAATAATACTATTGAACTAAAAATCTGTTTAAATATTTAAAAATAATTAACTAATGTTAATAAATATTCCACCAGACCAACAGTAATGAATTTAAGAGAAAAAAACGAATTTTGAAAAAAAATGCAAACAAAAATCATTTAAAAAAACATTTAAAAAATTATTTAAATAAATATGAATTATTTAAATAATTAAAAATGAATTAAACATAAATCGTTAATATTCCACTAGACTAATTTTAATAATCTTAAGTAAAAAAATACGAGAATATGATGTTCAAAATGTTGATTTCATGAAAAGTTGACATTTTTGGTTTTAAGGGTAATTTTCAAGTATTTGTGGAGGTGGGTTTCGTGAATACCATGAATTCCACGATTTTCTTGAATTTCACTAATTAGTTAAATTCCGTGAATTGCTTGAATTTCGTAAATTCTTTGGATTCCTTGAATCCCATAAATTTCCTGATTTTCTTGAATTCCGTGACTTTCGTAAATTCAGTGAATTCTCTGATTTTATTGAATTCCGGAATATCGTAAATTCCGTGAATTCCCTGATTTTCTTAAAATCCGTGAAGATCGTGAACTTCGTCAATTCTATGAATTATTCTATGAATAAACTTCTATGAAGTTTAATTTTTAAAAAGTAAAGAAATTATTTTAAATTAAACAAATGCATTTATTAAGCAAAAAGATTAATTGATTACCATACATTTTAAATTTTTAATAAAATTTGAGTTATCAACCAAAAGTTGAATTTTCAAATAAAAAAGATGGAACTCAAAGCAGAAAGATTGACTTATTACCAAAAATACGAATTTTTAATAAAATTCAAAATGTCTCAACCAAATTGTTCAATTTAAAGAAAAAAGTTTCATTTGTAAGAAAGTAGTCCAACTGTAAACCCTATTTGTCAAATTTAAAAAATGTATATTTAAACAAAAAGATTAATTTGTCACCAGAAATTACGAATTTTCAATAAAATTCGAGTGATCAGCCAAACTAATTAGATGACGAGGCATTTGGCTTTTTTCTTTTCTGAAATGGAGATTTGAGGAATGTTTCGTGCACTAACCACATTCGAACTAAAGGGACGAATACTTAACGAATGAAGGTAAGTGTAGGAATTTAACCCACTAAACGAACTCCTTTGTATGACGCCTCTAGAGTCGGCAGGCTTCACCATTGTTTGTTAGAAGTGATGGCTTAACCAAACAAGAACCATCACCGCGACATCCATATTATGCGCTCCTGTTCAGCACTATTTTATCCTATGCCGGCCCTTGCTGCTCTTCTGTGAGTGGATGTTGTATTGTTAAACATACGGAAGGCCAACAATCCACCAATAAGCACTCTCAATGATATGGTTTTGAGGTATTTCTTTAGAAAGCCCCAACCGCTATGATCTGCAGCTGTCCATTGGTAGCCACAATATCTTGCTTCCTGAGCCTTTCATCTGTCTATATGTGTGGTTCCTGCTGAACCACAAAGCCTAAATTTTGCAACCTCAAAGTCACTTAACTGCTTACTGCATTATGCCTTTTAATGCGAAACACATGGGATCTGAAGCATTTCTGAACTACATGATTTAAGGTTAACGTTGCGTTGCATCCCGCTCTGCAACTTCTGGCCGTAAATCTTCCTTTAAATATTCTAGACCTAGTCGGCATAGCACTGATATGAAATCGACAAGAATTTATGTAGTCTTTTCCACATAGGAAACTGGTTCCATCGTGAAGCGACGTGTGCTGGCCCGACGATTAATTGGATTCTAAGAGCCCTACTCCGTCTACTTATCGAGATCTTCTTTCTTCCAGCCGACGTGTATGTTATACTCAGGTATATCCATGAGCCTGTTCTTGATAGTACTCTTAATCTTCTCCCATCCACTGTGAATTGCGTGTCAATAGCCACTGTGGAGACTTTGTCTCTAGGAGACGGTTTAGAGCCCAGGGTGAAACTTTTATCAATATTTATGGTTAAACCACATTTAGACAACAAGTCCACGAGCCGATTTAACGAGATTTTTAGGCCACACGATGTGGTTACACATAAGTTTACGTCATCTACAAAGGCTGTAGCGTTGCCACTGTGATCTTCGACTTTTATTCCTAACTTATTAGGTAGGGCTTCCAGAAAGCAATGCATTAGAATGTTAAATATAGTCGACGACAACGGATGGTCTTGCCTCACATCTCTTTTCAAACATATTTTGTCGGAGAGCCGTTCATGTCCTTGCAAAATCGTGTATCCTTGGCTGCATGCATGCTTACTCTATATTTTACTGTACAAACCTCGCTCAAATACTAAATGATTTCATTGCAGCTATGAGCGCCGGATGCGAGACGGATGGAATAGCTTTCGCGTCATCCACCGATGCCATGTAATGAGGCTTGTAGCACTGATGCTGTTGTTTCAGTATGATGACTTATAAAGCCTCTCTGCCTTCCATCGATTTTCGTCGCTATTTCCAGTCTGCAGGGTAGGATTCTATGGAATCCTCTTACTATAACGGATGGAATCGTGATTAGCCTGTATTTATCCAGTTCACTCTCATGATCTTTCTTTGGGATAAATATTGTTCTTAAAGCTAGCAAGCTTTTTGGCAATTTCCCAGTCCATAGGATAAGGTTAAAGATACAGATCAGTATTCCACTTGGAAATTTTTTATAAACTCTACCTGTTAGACCATCGGGCCATGAAGCAGATTTTGGTTTGACTTCGCTTTTGTTCAATTCCTCCAATTAAACTGGTTTGCAGAGATCAATCATTTGGGTCTCTGGTTCTCATAATACTGGCGCAGCTTTGGAATGCTATGTTATAACATATCTCCAATAAGGTTCTATGAATCCTCTTCTGGGTTGTGTGGTCTCGGTTAAACCGTTTAATATATTCTCCACACATCTCCTTCTGCTTTTCTTATAGAGACTGGCACAATTTATATTGTTTTCTCCTGTGCTTTCTCTGAGTGTAAGGATTCTGAGCACGTGGTCTTCTTATCATTAAAAATCCCGACGGAATGGTAGGCGTGATTGTGTTTATGTAAAGGACAAGTCTTGTCGCTATATGCTCTTTATATTGCCCTCCTACGTCAGAACATATCTAATAGAGTGCCAGGGACTTATACCTGTCCCCTCCTGATGTACGAGAAAACGTTCTCGATCTTGCCTCTCTTCTGGCCATGATTAGATTTTTCTTATGAGTCCACATCTGATTTTTTCGGCCAGTGTCCACCAGTTAATCGGCGAACACAGGGTATTGGGTATTGGGAAGCATGAAACATTTGGAAAGTGGCTCGCGCCTACTCACTGATCTTTATCGGAGCCGTTTACCGTCAGTACCTGAAATTTGGAAGGTTATACTAACTTGTAGTATAAACACTACATAGACTGTTATTACATACTACTCCAAAAATCGACTCTTATTTGGCGAAGAGCGATGCCACGGCAACGCGTCATAATTTCGATAGAAGCTACGGACTGCTGTGCTAGCCGATGGAGAACGTCAACGGTCCCTTGACGCTCCTTCCAGTTCCATGCACGCATGCACCTTCTTTTCCAGCTTTAGAAAACAAAATGCTTTCTTCAACCACAGTTACTATGAGACCATCCCAGCGCAAGCTGGCTATCGATAGTTCGGATCGACAGTGGGCAGCCTGCTCACCCTACTGCACTCATACAGGAACAGGATTCGGCCTTTACCTGGATAACAGGCCGCATGTCATCGCTTCAGAAGAAGTTACTGACTTATATGCTGGTCGCACCTAATGAAATCCGTGAATTGCGTGAATTCCGTAAATTCTGTGAATTTTACAAAATCCTTTAATTCCATGAATTTTTTGAATGCGAAAGGTAGGCGCTTTATGTACTAAACATTAAAAAAACTGTTGGTTTCGTGAGAACATTTATTTATTTTTTTCTTCCAGGAACAAGTCTTTTGAGAAATGATTTACATGTTTTCTTTAATTTTTCGCTTCAATAGGTGTCGAGTTACTGGCTACTGGACTGGTAGTGAAAGTTTTAGACATAAATTATTAACAGTGTACATTTCGTGAGTTCTGTGAACTTCATGAATTCCGCGAATTCTATAGATTTCGTGAATTTCTTTATTTCTTTAAATTATGTAAATTTGATGAATATGGTGAATTCCTTGAATTCGATGAATTCGGTAACTTCCGTGAATTCCATTTATTCCACTAATTCTGTGATTTCCTTGCAGAATTGTTGACTACTATAGATGAATTGTGAATCTTATCACTAGGTACTATCATCTCAGTTCGCCTTTAAAGGAAAAACTGGAAAAAGTGGAAAAGGGAAGTTTTCTAAAAAAAAGGGAGGAGTAAAAAGCGTAAATTTATTTTTTCAATAATAATTTAATATGTCGAAAGGTGGAGGCTTACAGTATATTCCAGGCTTATTGTTAAAAATAAGTGTGCAATATTTATACAATCTTAAATCACATGATAGGAAAAAATGTCTCTTTTATAGTCAGCACATCAAATTTAATTCCTGCGTCATATACATTTTTCTAATTTTATTATAAATTAGGGCGCAGATGTTTTGGCATCGTTTATTCATGGGTTTTCTTTGTTCGCCACATTCCTAAAAGAAGTTATATTAACTATTTTTAAAGACAGCCAGTAATTCTTGTAAAAAAAATTATTTATTAAATGATTTATTTTATATTCTATTAAATAATTTTTTTTTTGTTAAAGAAGGAAGCAGAAAAATGAGGTTCTTAATTCCTCTGTTGTCCCTCTTTGTTATTTGTGAGTATAAATATAATACTTTTGAAATTATTATTTTTAAAAAGTGTGTTGTCTCTCAGGTATGAAATATGTTGTTTTCTAACAGAAATGAGGTGTTCTTTATTTTTTTTAAAGTAAAAAGGAATTATCTATGGAATTAGGAGGATTTTAAATTTAAAGTATATTTTTTAAAACAATACAATTTTCTTGACTTGTATAGCTTCTGATCTTGTTTAAATTTTTGAATTTTGTGGAGGGTAAATTAAAAAATATATATAAAAAGTCGATTTGCATGAAAAATTTAAAAAATCCCAAATTGCCATTTGAATTAAAATGTCTTTCAGAAATTGTAGCACATCACTTATAGGCCTTGCTGATAAAATTAAAAAACAAAAACAACATTCGACAAGTAGCTCAAAAAATCCACACATGGTGACTTTGATTTTATGTATTATTCAAAAGCGTATTTTTTCTTGATATAATTTTTTTATTCCATATAATTGTCAGGATCAGTCAAAATGAAATTGAAAGACACTCTATAAATTTTGGAAAATTTTGGACTACCAAAAAATACAAATTTCCAATAAAATTCTAGAATTGTTAACTAAAATGTTTAAGATGCAATATAAAAAGATATTTTTTCAAATAAAAATATTAATTTCCTACCAAGAAAGATGAATTGCCATAAAATTCAATAATCCTCTATCAAAAAGTTGAATTTTTACGAAATTTTTAAAAAATAATTTCCAAAAAAGTATTTCAACTTGAAAACCAGTTGTTAAATTTTAAACTATAAACATAAATCTTTGAATGAAGAGATTTATTTTTCTATTAAAAAAACTAATTTTGAACAAAATTCAAGAACTTTTCAGCGAAATTACTAATTTACTGCCAAAGAAGACTAATTTTCAAGCAAACTCAAGAGGTCTCAACCAAAGTGTTGAATTTTAAAATAAAAAATATATACTTTAAAAATACAAAAGATACATTTTAAAACTAAAAAAGTAAATTTTAAACAAAACAAAAAATACCAGAAATGACGAGTTCTTAACGCAATTTATTAATTCTGCACTAAAAAGAAGAATATTTAACTAAAAGTAAAGGATTTTTATACAAAAATATTAATTTACTACAAAAACGACGAATTTTTAATCAAATTGAAGAATTTTAAACCAAAAACTTAAAATATTTAAAATTATAAAAAATATTTAAAATATTTAAACCAAAAAAAAAGAAAGAAAAGATATTTTTTAATTTTCAAGAAATTAGTTAATCTTTAAATAAACATTTTCAAAGAAAAAGAATTATTTTCCATGGAATAAACGAGTTTTCACAAAAGTCAAGAATTTTTAAAGAAAAGATTAATTCACTACAAAAAAAGACGAATATTTAAACAAAAACATTAATTTAAAACCAAAAAACTCCAAATTTTTAAAACATTTAAGAAATCTGAACACAAGAATTAAAGTTTTAACTAAAGAAGTTGAATTTAAAGAAAAAGATTCAATTATTACTAAAAGAAAGAAAGAACATAATTGTTTTAATTTTTAAGACAAAATTTAAGAATTTTTAAACAAAAGATTAATTTACAACAAAATAAGACGAATTTTTAATCAATTTTAATAGTTGCCGATCGAAAATTTAAATTGTTAAGAAAGAAAGAAAAGATTTATTTTTTATTTATAAGAAACTAGTTTAACTTTAAAACTTAGGTTTTAATTTTTTAACCACAAAGATGAATCTTTAAACAAAGAGATTGATTATCAGCCAAAAACACTAATTTTCAACAAAATTGAATAATTTTTAAAGCAAAACACTAATTTACTACCAATAAAGAGGAATTTTTAATCTTTTTCAAGAATTCTCAACCAGAATGTTAAATTTGTAAGAAAAAAAGATTCATTAAGAAAAAAAAAAGATTTTTGCTTCCAATAAAGACGATTTTTCAACAGAATTCAATAATTCTTAACAAAAAATTTACATTTTCAATAAAAAAGATAAGCTTTTAAACAAAATAATTAATTTAGTACCAAAAAGACGAACTGTTAATAAAAATCAAGAATTTTCAACCAAAAAGTCGCATTTTCAATTAAATACGTAAAATTTTAAACAAAAATATTGATTTACTAATAGAAAAGACGATTTTTCAAATAAAATTTAAGAGTTTAAAACCACAAAAATGAATTTTTAACAAAATAGTATATTTTTAAACAAAAAGATTACTTCTGTACCAAAAAAAATTTCATAATCTGGAATCGTAGTAAAATCATTACTATATGTTTTTTTAGAAAAAAATTCTCTAAATTCTAAAAGGCTTAATATATGGGTGATAAAACTGGATGCTTTTTCAATTTTTTTTTCTACATACGAATATTGAAATTACCTAATGTAAGAATAATTTGAAATAAACCAATTTAAATCAATTTTAAAAATTGGGAACATAAAAATAAGTACTGTCAGTTTATATTTAAATTTATATAAATATAATTTTGGAAGATTCTTAAAAAATTTTATAAACAGATTTTAAAAAATTTCAGATATATGAAAAAAAAAATCTGGAAGATTTCGAACACATTTTTTCATTATATTCAATTTTACAAAATATTCCGAATAATTTGAGACTTTTTAATAGATTTTTAGGACCTTCAGACGTTTGGAAGAAATCAAGAAATATTTCAAAAATGTTTCCAAACTTTTAAATATTTCGAAACTATTAAAAACTTCCCTTAAAAAATTCTAACTTTCTCGATTTTTTTAAAATTTTGTCAAATTGTCAAAATGTAAATGAATTACCTCATAATCTTCTAATTTTACCAAGATTATTAAGAAAATTTGTTTATTCTCTTCAAAAATTTTTAAAATCTAAATTTTTAGAAATCTTTTAAAGTATAAAATTCTTTTTGATTCGCTTCAATTATACTAAATATTTCTTAAATTTTTTCAGTTTTTAATTTAATTTTTAATTTTTTTTTCACTATAGCAAGTAACTATGTGCACTATTTTTATAAATTTTAGAAAATCGTTTGGCATCTTTAAAGCCTTTTTTAATGTCTTGTTAAGATTTGTATGGGGAGAATGAAAACTGTCTTTCGTAATCTTTTTCAATTATCAACCAGTTCACCTAAAAAAATTTAATTAAAAAAATTAGAAAAATTGTCAAGTATTTTAAATTCTTTACCTACATATTTTCAAATCATCAAAACAACACTGTAAAATTCCCGAACTGGAAATTCTCGTATAATAAAGTTCATGAATAGTAAAATTGCCGAAAAATAAAAATTCCGAATATTAAAATTCTTAATCAATAAAATGGCGTAAAAATAAAATACAGATTTGAAAAATTCTCGAATAATAATACATAATGTATAATAATAAAAAATATTTTCTAATTGGAAAATTCCCGAACAATAAAATTCAAGATATTTAATAACATCACCGAATTAGAAAATTCCCAAAATCAAAAATTACCAATAATTTGTAAACATAATATTTCATTATTGTATTTATAATAAATAAAATATATTTTTAAAAAATTGTAATTGTTTATTCTCAGGAAATTTTCAATTTGAATATTTTAAAATTCAGCAATTTTCTGTCGGGGAATTTACAATTCCGTAATATTATTAACTGCTGGGAATTGTTTTATTCGGGAATTTTCCAATTCGGTATTTTTATTTCTTGCCAATTTTAGTTCTCAGGAATTATATTAGGGACGACTGAAAAATCCCGAAAATTTTAATTCCCGACACAATAAAATGATAAAATATCCAAATTGGAAATTTCCCGAATTGTAAAATTGCCGAATTTAAACAACTACAATTTTTCATACATATTTTTTATTGATTAGAAATTTAATAAAGAAATTTTTATTTTTCAAAAATAATTTTTAATTTTTAAATATTTTTTGAAAATCGATATAAGGTACGATGAAAAAAGAGGGTGTTTTTTTTTGTTCGACGGGCAAGTTTAGTCAAATTTAATTTAATAGCTGCAAGCTAAATTCTTATTTTTTAAACTTGTAAATGAAATTTTTTCAGACCTTCTATGAAAATTAAAAAAATGCGTTATCCAGAAATATTTTATTTGAAATTATTGTTATTTGAAATTTAAACAATAATTTTAGAATTTTTTAAAATAAAAAATAATTTAAAAAAATAAATATTCTCTATTGTATTTGTGACCAACAAAACATATTTGTGAAGAATTTAAATTGTTAAAATTATAATTCGGGAATTTTCCAATTCAGGAATTTTATAATTCAGAAATTTTATTGGGACGACTGAAAAATCCTGAAAAATATAATTCCCGAATTGGAAAATGCATAAATAATAAAATTGCCGAAAAATAAAAGTACCGAAATTGGAAATTTCCGGAATTTTAAAATTCCCGAATAGGAAAATTTCCGATAGGAAATTGTCGCATTCTCAAATATCCGAATTGTAAAATTGCCGAATTTAAACAATTACAATTTTTTCATATATGTTTTATTGATTACAAATTTATTAACGAATTTTTTCCTATTTTAATATAATTTTTAAAGTTTAAAATTTCAAAAATTATTGTTTGAATTTAAAATAACAATTCACCATCAAAATTTGACCAAATTTGCCCCTAGAACTCAAAAAAATTCATCCACTGTTTTCATCATACCTCAAAACGATTTTCAAAAAATATATATAATTTTAAAATTCGATTTTTGTGAATACTTTTTGTATTCCTTTGAATCCTATGGAAATTTAAAAAAAGCATCATCCATCAATATTTTATTTAAAATTATTGTCATTTAAAAAAAATACTCTTTATTGTATTTGTAACCAACAAAACAAATTTGTGAATATTTTAAATTGTTTAAATTATAATTCAGCAATTTTCTGTCTTGAATTTTATTATTCTGGAATTTTCCAGTTCAGAAATTTTATAATTCGGAAATTTTATTGGGACGACTGAAAAATCCTGAAAAATAAAATTCTCGAATTGGAAAATGCCCAAATAATAAAATTCACGAATAATATAATTGCCGAAAAATAAAAATAACGAATTGGAAATTTTCGGAACATAAAAATTCGAGAAAAATAAAATTGCTTTAAATTAAAAATACCGAATCGGAATATTTCCGAATAAGAAAATTTTCGTATTATAAAATGCCCTAATTGGAAAATTCCCGAATAATAAAATTCACGACATTTTATAATATTGCCGAATTGGAAAATTCCCGAATTGGAAAAATTAAATTTTTTTACAATTATGTTATATTGATTACAAATAAAATAAAATAAACATTTATGTTTTTAATTATTTTTAATGTTTGAAATTTTAAAAATTATTGCTTGAATTTAAAATAAAATATTTTTTGTTGAACTATTCTTTGATGGGCATAGTATTAAGAAAACAACAAGCGTTCGCAAAAATCGAATTTCAAAGTTATATATATATATTTTTTTTTAATCGTTTTAAGATATGATGAAAACAGTGGGTGAATTTTTTTTGGGTTCGAGGGGCCAATTTGGTCAAATTTAGAAGGTGTCAAAACTTTACTTTCCAAGTTTGACCAATGAGAATTTAGCTCGCAGCTATTAAGTTTCAAAAATATTTTATTAAAAATTGTTTTTTTTTTAAATCCAACAAATGAAAATATTTCTGAAAATTTTGAAAAAAAAACAAATCTCCTTAAATTTTTCATATTTATTAAAAGGTTTCTAATTGCTTTTCGAAATTTTCAAAATAAGTTTTTGCTCATAATTTCATTTTGCTTATCTATAGGTATATAAAGGAAGATCGTATACGATCATTTGAAATTAAAAATTTCTTTTGCATCAAGAATGCTTAGAAAAATTTAGATATTAATTATATAATAAAGGAAAATTATTTATTTATAAATTTTGATATACGAAATTTATGGTCAAAATACCCCCTGCCTCTGATTA
>JAAAKG020139387.1:0-34720 GCA_010014905.2 Druon quercuslanigerum
AAAAACGCTGTTTTCGTCGTTTTTACGTCTCTTTTTGCATTTTTTGGGAAACTATGACCTGATTGGGTTATTTGGACTCCGGATTCGAAATCAGCGACCTCAAAAACATATCGATATGGTAGTGTAGTCTACCGGACAGACCACTTTTTTTTGTGTGCCTGTGTAATTGTTTTCTATCCGATAAGCGAAACCTGATATTAAATATTATCAAGGAGTGAAGTATTTAAAAAGTATTTAACGCTAGTGTCCTACAGGGTTTCTGTTTGTGTAGCGGAACCAGAAATTAAATGTTAGCAAAGAATGAGTTCCTCTACCTTGCTGTAGATGTCCTATGCCCAAAAGGTTTTTTTGAAACTCGTGTACGCTATAATCAGTCCATTCCGGCGTCTACTCGACAAGCGGAGCAATAAATTAGATGTGGCTCTAACTTGTCCTACCTGTTTTCGATCTGGCAAGCGAAAATAGAAATTAAATATTGTGAAAGTCCCAAATTTGCTCAAATCCGATTTTTATCCGACACCTTTAAGGCATTAGACTCTGGTGCAAGTTCTAGCCGATCCTACCTGGAACCACAAATCAATTATTAACAAAAATCGAAGTTCGTTTCTACTCGGTTCCAACCTGATTACTCAAAAGCATTTGAAACTGTTATACCTTTTAAATGGCCTTACCTAATTTTTGTGTTATAAACGAAACCAGAAATAAAATATTGGACAAAGCTCACAGTTTGTTTCTACTTGGTTTCCACGCGTTTCCTAAAATTTGCGTAACCATGCTAGTTTTCATAGAGTAAAGCACTTTTCTCATTTCAGATGTTAAAATTCTTTCAAATTTTTTCGTGTTTTCTGACCATTTTTACTAGAGGATCATCTCTTTTATTGGCAACGGCGTAAGCTGTACTCAGAAAAATTCGGTTATAAAGACATTGGAGATTCTGAAGTCTGCGTCTACCTCGATGGTCTGAAGTGTAGAAGTAAACTTGTTCCACCAGAAGTTCTTCGTGCCTCTAAGTGCTTCTTTCACCTCTTCGGCATTGTTTGTCGGACAATTCTTCGCAGATGTTATCAGTTTGTTACAAAACTCCTGAGCGGATGGTATTATTAGCATCTTCTTTCAACTTAAGTGTTTTTGGTATCTTCTATACCAGTCCCCAAAAAGTGCTCCAGTTAAGCTTGGGTGGCTTTTTGACAGAAACAGAAGCACCATCAACTGAACAATTTATGGTCCCGAGGTATCCATTTCAGCCAGGTTTTAGGGTTTGGGAGAAACCTGGATATTAATGTTTCTTCTTGTCCTGAAATCGCGATCATCTCTCAGAATGTGCCTGTTTTACGCGGTTGGTCTTAATGGCGCTTTCTTCTCTTCGTCCCTGACTTATTTATATGTCGGTTCGGGAAGCACTCCGCGTACATATCCCTTTTTCGAGAGGTAGGCGACTTGATTTCGAAATGATTAATGCGAAACGTGCTGAAGCTCTGAGTCTTTCGGGCACCACAGAGTGTTCATACGTGCTATAAAGCCTCTGTGAACAGGGATAATGCTGGCATCCTAGCAGTCTAGCAAGTCATCCTTGAGTTGAAACATTCACTAAATATGAGCGTTTCACTGGTTCGCTCTTGTGTTTCCATGTAAATTATTTTCAGCACTATGAACTCTGAAGTGATCGGCATTATTTGTCGGCCCATTTTTGGGTTCTCCGTGCAATCGATCTTTTTGAACCACAGCTACAACTTCTTTGTGGTTTAGCGGTCTTTTTGTTGTACCAGCGAGCAGCTAGAGAAACGGGCTTGTATATCCTGGAGGGAGAATAAGTGTACCCTATCCGAATTGCCCTATTCATTTTGCCTATAGGGACATTTTGGAATAGCAGCTGACGCAAAAATATATATAAAGCCGTGGCGAAAATCGTAGCAAAGCGTCGATCTTTCGACTCTTTTTAACCATCCCGTTTAAGAAGGTGTGAATTCAATTGAATAAATATTACACATCTTTGAAATATGAATTTAATACCTTTTATCGTGAAAGCATTGTGTATAAATTTTAATTATCATATGTAAGAT
Source organism: Druon quercuslanigerum (assembly GCA_010014905.2). Classification (NCBI taxonomy): domain Eukaryota; kingdom Metazoa; phylum Arthropoda; class Insecta; order Hymenoptera; family Cynipidae; genus Druon; species Druon quercuslanigerum. Next base: position 2,061 of record JAAAKG020139387.1, read on the forward strand.
TAAAATTGAAGTCAAATGATTACTGTTTAATACCGAGAGGCAAACGTAAGTATTGGAGACAATTTAACTCTCTCCAGCGAGTGATGATTTGGTTCAGAACAATGCCATCGAGTTGCATGAGGGCACCTCAAAAGCTGAAGTCAATTGAATGCTTTCGGACGAATACAAATTTCGAGCAGATGAATTGTATTTGATTCCTTACACATAATTCGAGAAGTGAAGTCAATTTAATTACTTTTTTAGAGTTATTATTCGAATAAAACCAATGATATTGAATCATATTAAAATTTTTGCCATTTTCTTACGTTATGATGAGTAAAACGTCGGAGGTTTCAATTCGGACTGTATAGTCTAATTAAAAATTATGTATTTTTCAGATTTATTAAAATAATTGTTAGAATAATTTCCCTTAAATAATTTAATAGGGAAAGATGTACTTATTAGACATAAAATTATTTTTAATAATAAATATTATTTTCTGAATAAAAATAATTAAAATGTTATTATTATGAAAATTACAATTGAAAAAGTCAGTCCTAATATCTCATAAACTTACTCAAACGTTGTCTAAAGTAATAATCATTTTTAATTTTCCTTAGAATCTTAATATATTTGGTCGCAACGGTGCAGCCCGCAATTTTGTCTACTGCGGAGGCTTCGCGCATTGATCTCAGTGGTTCAGACAGGCTTATTGGTACCGTATAATACTCATCCTATTATACGTTGTTTTCTATGTGTATATTACCACGTATATTACGCTGGTCGGACGGTCGCGCCTGTCCAACCTTGTGCTCCACTGGTTTGGCGAACCAGCTAAATGATGACAGTCAATCGCCTTTGGCTTCTCCACGTCAGCCAAACATTTAATCCCATATATGGGCCATCTATGAAGATAATGTCGGCCCGACCTACGACAAAAAATAATTGAAAAAATGTATAGAATTTAATTGAATTAATTAATTAATTAAACTTACTTTTTAACAACAATTTACAAAAATATTATGTTTGGAATTGTTATTATATAATCGTCATTTTATATCATTATTAGATAAATAATTCGCACACACGGTTACTCACGCCTAAACGCTTCGAAAAATCACCTTCGCTAAGGATTCGAACCTTACTTAAACCAGCTAACTAGTGTATTCTACCGCGCACTCTAACTACTTTGTGATCGAAGCAATTCAAGCTTGGTTACAAAAACTCAGTCTAATATTTTGAGGCAGTATTAAATAGTGGGAAAAAACTTGCATGCCGAGCCTGACTCTTAAATTAGGCTCTCAATTTCTGTATGAATAAACAAATACGACGAAAAAGGCCCATTTTTATATACTAAACAAAGAAAAATTTATAAACAAATTATTTGTTGAAAGAATGTTTTCTACTATTTTCCCTAATTTTACGTTTTTAAGTTATATTGAAAGAAATTTCGATAAAACAACATAATGATGAATAAACTTCTTCTTGAGATTATTATTGTTAAAAATAACTAACAATTATAATAAACAAATGCATTAAGTAGGATTTTTTTATAAATAATCAGCCAAATCCATAATTTGTTGATAAACTTATGATTTTTTTCAAATATAATAAAGAAATGCATTATTCGGGCATTTGTCGGCAAAAAAGTTTGCTTTTTTTATGTCAACTTTTTTAATTAGCAACTTCATGATAATTTTAGGAAAATTCATATTTTTTTTAATCAATTTGATGATTCTTTGAAACAAATTTAACAAACAAATGCATTATCCAGGCATCTGTGGACGGAAAAATTTGTTTTTTTCTGTTAGTCTCTCAGTCTGTGAGCAGAGCAGTAAGCAACCTGTTTTACGTTCACCACTTTAGATTCCTTAAGAATTTAGATTTTATTCTGAATGTTTTCAGTATTTAAAATGCTGGATAAATAAGTAATATATTTATAAGAATAGTGGAATAAAGTGTAACAATGATAATAGTTTATAATTTTATATATTTCACTTATTGCAATGAGTTTAATTTACGTAAATTTAATTTAATTAACTGATTAATAATTTTTTAAGTTAATTCAATCATGAATTTTATAGTAATTCATAAAAAGTTTGGTAGAAAATACTGGATTTTAAACAGAACAGGAATGAATGAGTGAATTTAGTTGAACAATTAACTTTTAGTAAGCTCAGGAATTCTCAAGGTAAGCTAATAACATCTTAGCGTTTTCAAAACGGTGCAGGGACAACAAAATCGTCCCAAAATTCTTAAAATGGAAAAAATAATTTGGGAACATAAAAATCCAAATCAATTTTGCATAAAACAAGTGCTTCTCTTAAAAGAAAGAATACAAAACACCGTTTTATACACTACCTTCAAAAAAACTATTAAAACTTCATGTTTTTCTATCGAATAACCTCAGATTTGACATTTGGTTTACAGTGGACTGCATATCACTTGACCAATCCCAATGGATTAAAGATGTTCAAACATAAAAACAAAAAATAAAATTTGACAAACTACTTCCAGTAAGGCAAACACCACAGTAAAAAACCTCTCCAACCATCCTCTTTGCAATGAAATGATTTCAGTCTTATCTAAAAGACATAATTTTTCAGTAGCTCCCTCTAAAATCCCAAAAGAAGAAATCATTAGTAATTTGGAATCCACAATCTATACCCTTCCACCTGAAAAGCGAATGACATACGACGTACATAGGACGGCCAACATTTTACGCCAAGTCCAAATGCTCTCCTCAAACTTAACAAAACAAGAAAAAGCCGCAGATAAGGGCAACGCTATAGTAATAATAGATAAAGAAAACAATAGCAACAAAATGATGCACCTTCTAACTGACGATACATACAAAAAACCTAAAAAGGACCCCACAAAAACAATAGTCAGTAAAACTGAACCCTTCTAAGAAACACTAAACTTGACAGAGAAACAATATCTAAATTAATACCTACTAATCCCATCTGTCCAAGACTTTACGGGCTCCCAAAAATCCACAAAAACAACATTCCACTCAGGTCGATCGTCAGATCAATAAACTCACCTACTTACAAGCTAGCACGCTTCCTCGCCAATAAACTGATTCGAAAACACTTTTGACTTTATCAAAAAGATAAAACAGTTTCGCATTTAACACCAAGACATCTTAGTGAGTTTCGACGTGACATCTCTCGTTACGAAAGTAGCAATCTTTGATGCAATGATATTTTTAAATCTTTTGCAAACTTTCCCTCCGAGCTCATACCTTTGATAGAGCACTGTTTCAATAATACTTACTTCTCTTTCAACAACCAATTCTATGAACAAACCTCAGGAGCAGCAATGGGATCTCCAATCTCACCTGTAATAGCCATCATCTTTATGGAACATCTAGATACCAAAATCTTCAATAAATCCAAGCTTAAACCGAAATTTTGGTTCCGTTACGTCGGCGAAACTTTTCTCATCTGGCGACATGGACTAAATGAACTAAATAATTTTTTCGATTTCATCAATCAATTACATCTTAATATAAAATTTACCGTAGAAATGGTACAAAACGGAAAATTGCCTTTCATGGACGTACTAGTTTACAAAAAATGGGATAATACATTAGGACATGAAGATTACAGAAAACCCACCCATACAAACAGATACCTACATGCCTCCTCTCACCATCACCCATCTCTAATACAATCGGTCATCAACTCCCTTGTATACAGAGCTGTCTCCATAACAGGTAAAGATAATTTACAAAAGGAATTACAAAGCGTTAAACAAATTCTAATACAGAACGATTACACAATCAAAAAAAATGATAAAGCAATAAGAAAATACACCCAAGAAAACAATTCAAAACAACTTAATAAAGAAAGAGAGAGAGAAAAACGACCACCGTCCTACCCTACATCCAAGGTGTCATGGAATAAATAGCAAGAATTATCAACAAACACAACATCCAAACCATATTTAAACCACCTTCGAGAATAGAACAACTTGTAAAGAACCCTAAAGACAAAAAGGCACCTCTCAGTGATCCAGGGATATATAAAATCCCTTGTTCTTGTGGCAAAGTCTATATTGGAGAAACCGGGAGGGCGGTGAGCCTACGTATAAAGGAACATGAGAGTAAAGTCAGGCTAAAACATTTTATTTAGCAAACAACCGTCATCGCAAAAACACACAATATTTTTCCAAGAAAACACAGAGAAGCAATCGAAATTTAATAGCACCCTAATAACATCAATAGGGACAACGGTTATAATACCAATCTGATTTAGCTTTCCATCCTCCCGGATTTTGTAAATAAGACTTAATTGGCCAATCAGGTGCGTCCTGTCACCATGATGTGGCGTTCTGGCCAATCACAAGCATCGTAGAGAGTATACATAAAAATAACATAACCTGATACCTCAGTTTCAGGTCAACCCTGAAGAAGTTTTGTACACGATTGAAACCCGAAATATTTCTTTTATCATAATGAATCATCGTGAAAGCATTAAATCTGTAATTTATAATAAGTTAATTAAAATTGACTATAGCTGAATTCATTACCAATAGTGACATGTAAATACATAAAGTATCATCATTATTACAAATTATTTTATTCCTCGTAACTTTAGATCCCAGCATTGCACAACAGCATCATACACCGTCACATTATTTTCTTATTGTCCAATGTCCAAATTACTCGTCTTACCTGCTTGCATTTTCTGTAAGTGCGCTTAGAATTAACTAAAAGTCAAAATTGTGGGTTTATTGAATTTTGAGTTCTTTAAAAAAAGTTATAATAATCTTAAAATTGTCAAGGCCAATACGCTATCGATACAACTTCTGAAGAAGATCAAAATCATTGTGAAGAAAATCAAAGTAAATTTTTACATTTCGTAAATGTGTTTTCTTATATAGTACCGGGTAAAATGATCTACATATTCATGTTTCAGCCATTTCTAAAGTGACTCTCTTTTTATAATATTGACGTGCATTTTTTTGCATCATAATAGCTTTGGGGAAATTTAGGCTAGAGGCAAAACTTAAAAATACTTTAAACATGTTTTTTATTTATACAAGCCGGCAAGCTATAAGGATAATTAACACATTTTTGGAGGCTAATTTCTATTTTTGTATATAACAGAAAATCAATTGGAGGCTTTAAATTCAGAATTCCATAAGCGCGTCATCATGCCAGATGGATGGCCAAGGCAATTTATGATTGCAAATTTTTTCTTTTCAGATCTCAGTTTTATATGAGTGTGAAAGAAATGGTAGGAATTCGAGAAATCAGCATTTTCAAAGTAGTTATTTACACGAGATTTTGGTTTACATCGCAAAAGCCACTAAATGCTTCAAATAATGACCTTGGGTTGGTTTTTTATGAGACTGTATCCGTTTAATATAAAACAAAAATTTCTTAGGCTGTCAAAGAATGTGCCGGTGATAAAAAATCTGTAAAACGTAAGGAACTTACGGCGATTGACATAAAACATCAATTCATCAAAACTCGATTTCTTTGTCACAAAAAGCACTAAGTTGTTTTTTGACAAATTAAATATCAGTGCTGGTTTTTTGGATTCCGATCCACAAACGTAGACTTAGAGAGCCAATCACAATCGCGGATTTCGTCTCGTGCAGAATTTGCCAGTGGTAAACGATAGAGCAGAACGTGATGTTGCTCTGATCAAGGAGTACAATTTGTTGCTCACGAAAGACGAACAAGGATAACAAGCTTTAATGCAAGTATTTCAAAAGTATCGTCGGAAATTTCCAGAATGTGACAGAGCGTCATTAAATGAGTCTTTTTAAAAGTACGTATTTCGTGACTAAAACTTACAATGAATCTTGCTACCTTTTTTTTGTCACGAAAGCAAGGAAAAAGATTATTCATTGATTTGAAAATGTTGAATTATTTTTGGCAAAGTGTAGAATAAATTAAATTATTTAAACAGTTAATATTTCTACTTATTTATTTCAACCATTTTCTTTCTTTAAACAATTATTTTGTTCAAATTTTGTGATTTTTAAAACCATTGAATTTCTGTAATTTTTTTTTAACCAAATCCACTTTTGTTTAAATTTAATTTATTTAATTATTTTATTTCTTTATCAATTTTATTTTTTCTTTAATTTTATTTCTTCAACAATTTTCTTTTTTATTTAATTAGTTTTTTATTTAGAAATTTTATCATTTTTTAGATTCTATTATTTGTGTAAATTATATCTTCGAATCTATTTATTTTTTTCTGAAATTTAATTTCGTAAACAATTTTATTTTTTAAACAATTTTATTTTTCAACTAATACGAGATGATAAAAGTATTCAAATTAAAAATCACGTACATGTGTTTCAAATTTAATTTTCAATTTCAGGGTCCAAATATCTATTGCTTTTATTTACATCTGGGAAATAATGGATATTTGTATAACTTTGGATATAGCAGTTTCATTGTATAGTTTAAGGTGTTTAAATGGATTAGGAATCGTGCACCATGGTGCCCCGACCATCATCGTGCAGTTATTTATGGACTCTCTCCGCCTTTTAGAGACGAATCTCTTCTTGTTTTTTCTGATTATCTTATTGATATTGAGCTTCAAAAAGATCAAATTTTTAATGACCAATTCTTGACTCTATGAAAAACAACTGTTGTAATTTTTAACTAAAAAAACTATATTAATGGACTGGAATGAACTCTTGAAAATCATAATGTTCGGCCTTTTTAGCCACAAACCGTCATTCTTGGTAGTTAAAGAAAGATCGCTCCTGATTAGTTTTTTAATAAACACATTTTTTTGGGTTACTTATTATAGCTTGAATATTAAGCTTCCTAAATATCATTAGTCTCTGACAATAATTTATATGAATAATTCACACTTGAATAAAAATAGAGGTTTTTCTATGTTAAAGTCCATCAAAAATTGATTAACTATGCGCTTGCTCAATTATTTTTTTCTTAATCGGAAAAACATACACAAGAGTTTATCCACTATAAAGATTGACTTTTTAGTATTGGATGGTCAAAATTCGAAAATACGTTATTTTTGACCACCCTAATGTCTCACGTGTACTGAAACGTTACGGCGCCTCTGTGTTACAAAACTCTCAAGTACGCATGATTCGTCAAACTGGCAACTGTATAGAAAGAGACGAGTTCTATGCAATGTTTCTTTCGAATAATTACAGATGAAACTATAAAAATAAAAATAATAAAAAGCAAAGAGAATGACGCCCGATTGGCTAAAAAATAATTCGTATTCAGATAAACATGAAGTTTCTTGTAAGAACCATTTTTTTCGTTTAATATTATTTTATTATCTCTGGAATTGAACAATATTTAGAATAAATGAAACGATCTTCGTATTTCGCGTTAAAAAACACATTAAAATCATGCATTTGTATCTTTTTTAAAAATTGTGTAAACTCATTTATGATATGATTTTATATTTTTCAAGAAAAAAGATGTTGCCCGTCATTTTAAGCGGTTGCAAAACAATTTCTCAATGAGGAGAAATAGGGAAAATTCTCTTGGTCAACTATTCCATATAAAATATCAAACTTTTGTTTCAATTGAATGAAATGGCTTTTTGTCTTTTTGAAGGTTGAATTAAACTAAAATCAAAAAATGTTTTCGTATGCTAAACTTAAATGCCAGAGCTTCCGCGTCAAGCGCGTATAAGAAAATGCTCCCGAGCCAGGAGGCCTGTCGGGTTTTATAGAGAGTGATGAGTCATTCGATGGTGTCGTTGGCGACCCTAATCACAGTTTCACCCGTCAGGATTTAGATAACGTCCTCGTTGTTTTTGAACAAGGGTGTGGAAGACATTGGAGGAGTCTGAGATACCACGTGGCCTGCTATTGGGGCGGCTCATGCATGGATGATGGAGGTTGGCTCTCGGTTGCGATATATGACCTTTCCACATGTCGTGGAAGAGAGGATGATGCGGCACAGTCGTCCTAGACCACATTTCCACAATAGTCCAACTATCAAGAGAGCCAAGCTGGTATAGCCTGGTCGTTCCAACCAAGTTGTGGCCATGAATGTCTCGTAGTTCTGCTGAGCTGTCTTTAAATTATGTGCTGAAAGTTACAACTATTGGAGGTTGATATGATTTATGGAAAATAGAGGTAAGGGTATTTCGTTAGCTAGTATTTGCAATTCTAAGTTGGAGAAATAAAGTTGGATTTTCTCTTCAACTACAGGTTTCTCTCGAGAGTATTGTGTTACTGCCAAGAAGGCTTCGTCCGGTTTCGCCGCCATGCAGTGGTCTTCTAACGTGAGGACTGATGCTCTATATACTGTTTCTATAACTTAACCTTCTTGTGGACATTAAATGTTTATTTTAAGATGGTTCAAAGGTAGGAGATACCACTGGTATCCGTTGAAAAAACTATAAATGAAGTTGTTGTTCATCCTAGGCACGTTCCGTCGAGGTGTTATCTGCGGAGAGGTTTGGAGACTTTGCATATCTCATGGCTCGGGCTGTTTGACACTTCCCTTCTTTTATTAGGGTATATAATGTTTTATCCTTTGTTATGGCGATTGGTTCACTGTGTATCCTATCATAGATTTAATAATGGAACGAGTTATAAAAAGGTAGTATAGTGTACTTAACCACTGTATATTCGCTTGGGTCAGGTATGGGTGTGTGTACCTTATATACCAATTTGTGGTTGAGAAGTGCCACATTGATAGTGCTTATAAGCATGTATAGAAAGTAATTGCGCTCCGTTAAGGCGTATGGGACGTCTCGTGCTATATTGGTTTTTATGAGTTGTAGAGATTTCATGAAATTCGAAGGGGAAACGACCTCTGGTATGAGTATCCCATTCTTAGTTTCTGCTATGGACGTTTCTACATTTCGTAGAATTTCTCCAGTATGATCTAAAAGTCATTACATTAAGAATAGTGAAATTAATATTTGATTATTCAATTCTAGGTCATTTATTGCGTGGGTTAGCTTGATTGCTGAGTCCTCAACTGTTTTTAAATCTGTTCGTGGTTGACTTCTTATTTCTTCGACTTTAGAGATGGTAGCCTGCATCAAAGTTGTTTGATTTTTTATTAGTTGTGCTATCCCACTTGATTTGTTGTACACCTCATAAATATTCCTACTAATATTCTCGGCGTCTTCGGCGCTCATGGTCCCGAATAGATACTTGGTAGCTGTTCCTATGAAATTGAGTAGCATAGCGTCGATCCCTTTCCTCATACTGCAGCCGAAGTGTACTTTGCAGATGTGTCGTATTCCTCTCGTATAATTATCTATCTGTTGTATTTCTTCTCCGATTTCTGTCAGTTTCACAAAGTAGATGGTATCCCATGTCTCGTGGTAGATCCGGGCAGCGTATAATTCTTCTTTGATGATTGTATCATCCAAGGTTTTAATGTCTTAAACCCCGTCTGCCAGGTGTATCTGTAAGAGATTTATTTTTTATTCGGATGCCTGATACCTTTTTACCTGATTGTAGTGTCTTAGTTGCTCCTGTCCCCTTTTAAATGTTATTGTTATTTTTGTTTCTCTGTTTAAATCTCCTATTGCTAAAGGTTATAACCATGAGGCTTTGCCTTTCGTGTTTACTTGTATTAATACAAAGTCCCCTATCTGGTATTCTTCTTTCTTGCCTGCCCTTTGTTTTTTCTTCTGATTTACTTTTTTCGCTTAGGCGATCTTTTCCTTTGCATCCTACAGCTGTACTAGTTTCCTTTCTTTCCTTCGTTCGTAAATCTCATCCTGAGTTTCAATCGTGCGTTTCAAGACCGCGTATGGTAATTCTTCCGGAGTGTATGTTGTCGTGGTGTAAGGGTTTTGGTTGTAATTCTTCACTGCCCTGAGGAACCTGATTACTGAATCTTCATTATCTGCGGCATCCGCCATACCTTTGAGAGTCTTGATGACTCTTTCCGCGATGCCATTGCTTTCCGAGTGGTATGCTGATATTCTTATTTGTCGGATACCTAACAGATAGAAGAATTCTCCTAATTTTTTACTTTTAAATGTTTGCTCATTGCCAGTTTTGATCTTTTCTGTTATCGGGCTGTCGTGAAGGAATCAATACATTACGTTGCATACTTCTTCTATTTTTAGCGGTGATACCCACGTATATCTGATGAGGCTGTCCTCTAGCAACAAGAAACTTTTACTATTATAAGTCAGCTTGTTGGCGATTAGGATTTCGAGCGGAAATTTTGCAGTTTCTACTTCTGAGCTTGTCTGTTCAATTTCGGCCAGTGGTAATGCTGTTGGATTTTCCGTAACGTTTTCTCTAACGCCCAGTGCCCATTCTCGTGTTACCTCGTGATTATATTTTGTTGCATCTGCGTTTTTCTGACAATTTTTGGGTACATTGCTTTGATCCAATAATGTTGCTCTAGGTTCAATAGTCTGAGGGTCCGATATAAAAAGCATGCCGCTAGGTTATAATTTTCTTCTGTATTTCAGTGCGTGATTTCAATGATCCGGGGGTTTTCCGTTCTTTAGTCTTCCCCACTTTTCTTTCCTAGTTTCAGAATATCTTTGAAGTTCCGATAGACTGCACCGTAAACTTGTAAATCTGGTTTGGTGGTTCCATGCGTGTATGCAGGTGGGACCTTATAATTGTAATGCCTATTCTCGAATGTTTCGTCGCTTTGGATTAGTATGGTCTTGTTTGTACAGCATATCCGCCTTAGCTTAACCACGTCGTCAGTGAGGTAGTCATGGGTTTTCCAATCCTCTTGCGGATTTCCTCGTCTGACATTTCAGACAGTATTATACGGGAGTTCCGGAGGAATAGTAAAGCCGTTTGTTGTGTGCTTTCCTTTTCCTCTACTGAAGTGGGGGGGGGGGGGATTATGTTCCCTGCGTCTAGACTTTCAAAGTCTTGAATGATTTCTTCGAGCCCTTCCGATGATACTTCATTGTGCTGAATGATCTCCTCGACATCCATATTTGCCTGTATGAGGGTCTCACCGTGTTCTCTAGTGTTTCTTTAGAAGATTACTGATTCTGGTTTCGTTTCACCATGGTTCTCACGGTGTTTAGGAATTCTTGTATGATTTCATATTCTGAATGGTCGATTCCTACCTTTACGTCATGTCTTGCGTTCAGGGGTCCCTTGATTGGTTGGCGGTGAGTATAGACTTTAAACTTCTGCCCGTATAAAAGATGTCTATACTGTTTTATGCCCTACACAATTGCCAATAATTCTTTTTCTGTGGTTGAGTAATTTCGCTCGGCTTTTTCGGTTTTTCAATTTCTGGTTGCAGGAGGATTGGGTGTCTGTAGAGGGGTTCATTAATGAGTTTTTCCGTTTTTATTTTTATTTGGTGTTCCACATCGGTTACCATAGGCATCGTGTCTTTTAAAACATAAAAAATTTCAATAATTTCCAGTAACAAGTCCTGCATTTCCCTTTTCAATTTATTGTTGAGATGGACAAGGAACTTTTGCCCAATAATTCCTTTATGCGTTTGTTGTTTATTGGGTTTTCCGTGACCGAGTAGATGGGGATAGGTTTCTGGCTATACCATTCGTTTATGTACAGTTTCCTCTCGCTGTTGGGTATCTTGTTGTTCAGGATTTTTGAAATAGCGCCTTTTCTGTTAGCCGGTGCTATGATCTTTTTTTATGGTAGACTTGTTCATATTTATCAATCACTATGTCCTTTTTTCTGATACTGATATCCGCGCCTTCTCCGTTAGTGTTCACCGTTAGAATTTTCGTGGGTTCCTTGCTACTGCTGTCGATGCCTGGTAGGATGCCTTTGCTATAGATTATATAATCTCCTTTAGGTAGTGATAACTCTATCTCCTTAAATGACGGTTTTATAAGGAAGATCACCTGGTTGTTATCCCCTTCCATTGGAATTGTAATTTTCGGTAGGTCCAAGGTGTTGCTGACAAAGTTTATCTTGATTTGGTTTGCTTTTAGCCAATCTCGACCCAAGATGCCGTCAAATGCCGTCGGGAAATTATTACGTACCACATGGAATCTATGAGCTTGTCCTTTCATGGTAGCGAGTGTCGAAGCTCCTAAGACTTGGTGTACCCCGTCAATTATTTCAAACTTCTTTCTTTTCTCCACGAGCATTTTTTCTGGTTTGCAAGCTTCTCCTCGTAGGCACTGTACCTTGATGAAGGAGTCCGGGCTTCCCGAATCTACCAATAATCCTCCTCAGATATCGTAGCCTTTGAGTCGCAACCGTACGTAAGGATGTCCGGTTCTTCTTCCTCGTAAGAAGATTCGAGTGTGTTGTCCGCTGTATTTTCCTCTTTCATCTGGTAGATATCCTGCTGTTCGTCCAGCGGGATTTCCTCTACCTGTTCGTGCGTTTGCAAGGGTCCTTGTTTATCTTCTTCATGTCCTCTTTTTTTGCAATACCTGCAAACTGTTGAATCACGGATTGGATTTCGAGAATCTACAGCTACTTTGCTTGCCGATGGTCTAGGGGGTTCATTGTATTTCTCGGTGCTGGTCGAGGTACTTGAACGTTTCTTCGTGCTGGGAACTGGACTGATTGTGGCATGCGTTCCCTTTCCTTATCCAAGAATTCCTTTTCTTCCTGGAGCGCAGTCTGGTAGGCGTCGTTCAATCTCTGAGGCCATGAGTTGGCGACCATGCATTTAATTTCGATCCGTAGACATCCAACGATCTTCTTCATGCGTTCCTTTTCCTCTCTTTTTTCGAACTCCTTGAACTGGCCAGGGCTGTCGTCGATGGCTCTTTGGACTTTTCTATCCATTTCTTGACACCGTTTTATGAAGTTTTCAACTCGTTCATTTAGCATCTGGCACATCTGATTTCTTTCGCGTACTAATTGTGAAAGAGATTTTTCCTTCGATCCAAATTCTATCGTAAGGGCCTCTCCTAAGTTCTTTGTTCTTAGTGGGGGTGGGATTCTCATTACGACGCGTTGTGCTTCTCCTTTTAACTTTCGCGACCAAATATCCCTTAATGCTTCCTTTACGAATGTGGATTTCATTTCCTTTTCGGTAGCTATCGCGTAGATGTCGTCCACTAACTCCCGAACGTCGTCTTTGAAGACCTCCACTTCATGTGTTCCATCGAACACGCTAAGCTTTTTAGTAGTGCACCGATCGTCCTTCTGTCGTCGAGAGTTAACCTATACGGGGCTTCTGGTGCCGGTGCAGTGGCTAGCGACAAAAACTACGTTCTTCAGCCCGTGGTGGATACAGAATAAGCGAAAAAAGAGTCAAAAGTGTACGCGTTTTTGGTGGATATCATAAGGGCATTTCCTTCGGTATACAGGGATAGTTTGTGGGAGGCGATGATAAAGAGAGTAGCGAAGATAGGTATATGAAGAGCCGAACGATAGGGTGAGACGAGAGGAGGGAATTTCGGAGGGTTTCTGGGTGGATAGCTTATGCAGATAATATAGGGCTGCTAGCAAAGAGCGAAGAGGCCTCAAAGGATATAAGTAAGAGAATGATAAGATATCTTGATATGAATACGTTAGAGCTGAATGCGAGATAGGACAAGGTTATAGTGCACAGGAATGAGGTTAAATAGATGAGGGAGTGGCTGGGAAGGGGAAGGGGAAGACAGTGCAGAAGGTGAAAGAGTTTGTGTACCTGGCTTCCTTTTTTGGAAGAATAAAAGAGTGGATGATCATGTAAAAGAGAGAGAGTGAGAAGGAAAATTTACTGATTCGGTAGGTGTGGGGCTGGGAAAGAGGTGGGTTGCAGATTACTTTGAAAGAGATTCAACTTTTTTGAGTCGCTAATGATGAGTGTTAAGTTTAGGGATTACAAAGGGAAGTTGACACAAGGAGAGGGGTTGGGAAGATGGAGGTTGAAAGGGAAGGTATTTTAGAACGAATGAAATGCAGATGGATGCATGAGGAAGGAAGGAAGGTGTATAAGATGAATAAGAAGAACGCATGGAGAGAGAGAAGGAAGGAAGGGAGGAGAGAATAAGAAAGGAAAGGTTTAACTGGAACTATGTGTGGATCATGCCAAGGGACAGAACGCAATATTTGTGTGACAAAGGAGAGAAAGGAAGTCAGGAACGTATAGCGGAGATTAGATGTGGATGAATGTAGGATTATAATAGGCTCTGGCTTTCTAGAGAGAAGAGAGTGTCTGAATTGTTCGGGAAGGTGGTTGCAAAAGTAAAGCCCTGGTTGGAGGAGTGTGAGGAGGTGCAAAGGAGTCGGATAAATATGGAGGTATTTTTTAATGAAAAGGGGGACAAAAGAGAAGTAGCATGGGTAAAGTGGGTGTTGGGTAAGATCGAGAAGAAGAGAAGGAAGTAGGCAGAGGAATGTAGAAGAAAGTATTGTAAATAGGGAAGGTAGTAGGTGTAAGAAAATTGTAAATATTTTAAATATTAGATGCGTATTAGGTGCTAGCCACTGATGTAGAATTTAGCGATGTGAAGACAGAAAAGAAAGTAAGGATATGTGTGCGAGGCGAGGCGGAAAGAGAAACGCAAGGATATAAGAGCGAGCCGTCTTAGAGATAAGGTGTGGATGGATGTTAGTTTTTAAGAGTTAGATTAAAGAAATTTTTGCAAAAAAATGGAACTGCAGGCAAGTCAATTTTTTAAAGCCAGCAGGCTAAAACAATAAAGGTTTATCCATTCCAAGTTGATGCTGGCACCCGCGTGGAAAATATGTGCTTATTGCAATGTGGAAATCCACGAGGATTTAATTCACGGCAGATCAAAGTATTTTTACCATTAATGTTCACCGGTTGTCAATTTGACCCGGAAAAGCTTTTCAAGTGATATTTGCGAGCATTAGGCATTTGAAAATAAGACAAGTGTCCCGATCTGCTGGTGGTCTGAGGTATCTAGTTGATTACTGTATACTTACGCCGGCTCCCAAAGACGTCAGCGTGCTGCAATCAGGAATTAAGTGTACACTTATATGAAGGTAGGTGTCAAATTGACCCTCGGTGACAATCGTGTAAGTTTTGCAAAAAATGGTGGCATTTTTTTTTACATTTATGGAATTGCAGGACTTTAAAATAATGTAAGATAACGAAGTGAGATCGATAGAATTTGTTGGGTTTTCCCGATTGTGATGAATCCAGAGTTTAGATGTCGTATAACTTGTGAACACGGAGCCTGAGCCGTTCACTCAAAATACATTTTTGCATAAACTTTTCACAGATTTCTAATGACGAAATATTTTATAAAAGTCTTCCTGCTGAATAAATACATCTAATTCTATTGCATTGATTTCTCCATTTAAAGCCCACTTTTAATCTTCAGAACAAATAAACTTTTTGAAAGACTTCTTGCGACTCTATGAAATTTCTTGAAGGGCTATATCTCGCGAGTTACCCCCTAAATTTTTGTGCAAAAAAAAAATTGACAAAATGTGAAATTTCATGGAAGTAACGATCAAATTACATTTGTAGATGTTCAAATAATGCCTCTGAATTTTTCTCCTCTCAAAACACTGATTTATTTCTTCTCATCACTGATTCAAATATTGTCGGGGTCAAATTGACCCACGATGACCATTTCGTGATTCCTATGAAGTGTGACCATTAAGGGTTAAGTTAAAGTGTATATCCGCTTTGAAAATTTCTGCAGATTTCCGTGTGGAAATCGACGTAGATTTAATGATAGTCAGATAGTAATATTCTAAGTTTAAGCAGATATTCGCGAACAAATGCATTTGAAAAATATGTGCAGATTTCCACGTGTAAATATGCGTAGATTTCATGATAGTCAGATAGAAATATTCTAAGTTTAAGCAGATATCCGCGTACAAATCCATGTGAAAAATATCTGTCGATTTCTATGTGGAAATCCAAGAGGTTGGAATGGTAATCAGATAGAAATATTCAAAGTTAAAACTGACATTCACGTGGAAATCCACGCGGAAATATCTTCTGAGGTCTATGTGGAAATCCACCAGGACTTAATGCTCGCCGGATCAAAATTTTCTAAGATGAATATGATATTCGCGTGGAAATACACGTAAGAAGTGTCTGCATATTTCCATATGAAAACTGACAAGGGTCTAACGGTAATCAGATAGAAATATTCAAAGTTGAATCTCCTATCCTTATGGAAATCCATATGGAAATGGTCTGCTGTTTTTCATTCGGGACTGCACGAGGTTTTAATGTTGATCTGATAAAAATGTGCTAAGTTGATGCTGATATCCTGGTGGAAATACACGCAGAAAATGTCTGCTTATTTCCATGTGTAAATCCATGTATATTTAATGGGTGGCATAAAGAAATCTTCTAAGTTGAGGCAGATATTAGCATGAAACCCCTCGCGGAATATGTCTGCTGATTTCCATGCGAAAATCCACCAGGATTTCATGCTCGCCGGATCGAAGTCTTCTAAAATGTAGCTGATATTCGCGTGAATATCTACGGGAAAATATCCGCCGATTTTTATGTGGAAATTTACGTGGATTTCATGATCATCAGACAGTAAGATTCTTAGTTAAAGTTGATGTCATCATGGAAATCTTCGAGGATTTAATGATTTTCAGATAGAAATATTCTAATATGCAGCTGATATCCGCGTGGAAAGCCACGTCAAAAATATCTGCCGCTTTCCATTTGGGGTTTCACGCCGATGAAGTTGAAGCTAATTTCCACGTGGAAAATGTATGCTCATGTGCGTGTGGAAATCCACGTGAAAAAGGACTGCTGTTTTTCGTTTGGAAATCCACGAGGAGAGAATTATTTTCAGATAGAAATATTCTAAGATAAAGCCAATACCCGCGTGGAAATCCATGTGGAAAATGTCTGCTGATTTTCATGCGGAAATGCACAAGGATTTAATGGTTATCACATTGAAATATTCTCAGTTAAAGCTGATCTCGGTTTGTAAATCCACTGTACCCGGGCACTCAAGTTTGACTCCGTGATGTTAATTGAGAGTTTATTTATTATAAAATGGGAAAGCCAGCAGTTCAAAGAACCAATTATAAAGATACAAAGATGTACACTATGTGCACTAATATAGATTTGTGGAAAGAAGCAGGCTTTTACATCATGCTCGTTTTTTTCAAGAAAAACGTTGCAGATTATGCATAAACTTTCCTAAAGACATACAATATGCATTAAGATTCTTATTAGCTTATTAACTTGCTCTTATTAACTAGCATGACCTTGTTTGCGCAATTACACAAATTAAAATTGGGAGATTTATTACTCGTAGAGTTAAAAATTAGAACATAGACAATCTTTTAGAGTTAAACTGCGGTAGGATTTATTGGAATATATTCATGTAATGATGGACTATCAATTAGTCCTCGGATAATTTTGAACAATATGTCAATAGTTGCGAATATAAACCTATCGTCGAGAGCCCATATGTGGAATTTTTTGCGTAATACCAGGTGGCCAGATTTCCACGGCGGGTAAATTTTGTCCTCCTTAAACGCTAGGTATTTAAGATAACGCCTTTGACAGCTTTCAATAGCAGCTACATGCTTTTTCGTTTGTGGGGGCAAAATGTAATATGCACATTCAAGTTTTGATTGAGGACATGTGCAAAACAGTATTATTAGACGATTTGTTGTTTTAAATTATCTACACCAACTCATATATGTATGGTATATAAATATATATATATATAACGTTCTCTTTCAACCGTAAAACGGATCTCTCCGAAATTCCTTTTGATGGATTTTAATGATCTTTGGCTTAAAATGTTCCTTCTTGAAACCGCCTTCTGGGCCCGTGTGGCCTTTTTGAAAATTTCAATATAATATATATAGATGAAAATCGAGTGTTCGGATGAAAAAGCCAAAAAAAAATATATTGACTATTAATTCGATTGGTTTTGGGCTGAAGTTGTTGGTAATTGACGGCCCTAATAAGTTTGTAAGGTAGGTTGGCGAAATTCAATATGCCCGATCCAAGATGGTGGACAACAATCCTATATGGTAGACAGAATTTTTTAAAATGAACCGATTTCAGTAAAATATAGTTTACCAACATTTTAGGGTCGCTGATCACGAACCTGAGGTCAGATATGCAAAATTCAATATGGCGGACCAGAAATGGCGAAAATTTTTTTTTCAAATCAACTGATATCAGGCAAATTTGGCTTAAGAAGGTTTTTTGGGGTCGCTGATCATGAATTTGAATCAGGATTTGCAAAATTGTACATTGCGAATTCAAAATGGCAGACGAGGTTATAGAAAATCAACGAATTTTCGCTTGTATTAAGTTGTTGTTGGTGGAAAGTTGTCAAAGCTCTCTACGTTTCACAGGGTTGAGACTTTCTTTATGTAATAAGGCCCGCATTACTTTTGTTTTCGTTTTTTTGTAACTTTTTGTTAATTTTCCTTTTCTTCGCTTTTTTTTATAAATAATCTCTAAATTAATAAAAAACGGCTAAATCGTAGGCTTTGGACCCACTCTGTCGTCTTGCGGTTTCGATTCCCGCCTCGCACTCTGAAAGAGCCTCTGTGGCCCATGCGGTGAACACTAGCCTAGAAAGGAAGTTGTTCATCTCTGGAGAGTCATGGGACCGGTACTTCTAGAGAAAAAGGGTCTCTAAGTACTTAAGGCTGTTGATCTTGGTAGTTCGAAATCCACCTTAAACTGTAGGTCCCCCTTCCACCACCAAGTAAGTATGTGGGAGGTGTGTAAAGGATAGAGAAGAAGGTGCAAGAAAAATGTAAACCCTGAGGGGACACATTAGAAGCTTCCATCCATCCAGTTGTTGATAGAATGTCAAATGCATCAGAATATCCAAATGTAGCAAGAGTTTTGTTGGAGGAGACCTTAAAAACATGAGCTTTGGAAATATTTGTTACTGGTGATGCACTGGAAAATCTTTTCGACAATTTCCTAGATGTTCTATCATAGTCCTGTTTAGTGTAGAGGAAAAATGTTATGTTGGGAAATTTATTTTTATCCCAGTTAAAAAGTTGAGTGGAATTTAGAATAGCTTCATTCCCTTTATTTTGTAAACTAGCTCGTGTTGCCAAACTCTTCACTGTAGCCGCTACACCATCACAACGCCCCTTGCCATGAGCTGCAACATGAGTATGCCACTCTGCTCAAATAGAAAAATCTTCTTTGTGGTGCACTAAATTGATCATTTGGTATCGATTCTTGAAATGCTGCTTTGTCCTATCCGACACATATATAAGTTTTGTTAATTTTGAACATTTTTTTCGTATAGAAAGATTCAAATGTACTTGTATCGTGAGTGCCGTTGTATCGTGGGTTGTGCATTCGGAGAGCAGCGAATATATTACACTGATCGTTTTTACAGTAAAATTGTTGAACAGCCTTCTGAGCGACATATGGGTAGCTTACCGAGTAGTCTATCCCCAAGAGATTCTCATTTGATTGTAAATTGTTTTTTAGATCGCTTATAAATTGCGATTGTTTCTTGAAAATAAAATGATGCGGGATTAGTTTTTCTAAACTTTCACATAATTCGGGCAAGAAATCATGTACATTAAGCGACTTCTTTTTTAAAGTGCACTTGTCGGTTGCCTACCATACGCTGTGTATAATATTTTGAACATCATTTTCCAGTAGCACAGATGTTACCTACTCTTGAAAATCTGATAGTTTTGGGCATTTTTTACAGATTCAAACTAACAATCAGGTTTTGGGTATCTGCATTTTATGGTGTGATTCTTTTGTTAGTTCAATCAAATAGGAAGCATCAAACGTTGCCTTCAAATTTTGATGTATAACACACACGCACATACACACACACACACTGTGTGTGCCCCTTACTCCAGCTAAACACACTATTTAGGTTTTTGAAATTCCTATAAAAAGTCTTTATATCTAATAAAAGTATTCTTTTCGGAACATGCATTATCTTATTAACTTCTTTTATTTTTAACACATCTTTTTTATTTGGCATAACGCGACTGTTAATGTCGGAGTTATAATATTATACAACTTTGTTAACAGTACAATCAGGAAAAGGCTTGCCCTTTTTTGGATCGGTAGTTGCTAAAACACCACATTGATGTCTTCAATCTCTTGCCTTCTAAGCAATCCTCAGAGAAACATCAAACTCTTCAGCAATATCTCGTAATGACCAACATTCAGGAAATATTGTCAGAATGAGTACTCTTAATGGGTGGTTTTCGGGAAGGGAAAAGAACATTTCTTTCAGTCTATCCATCAACTGTTCCAATTTAGCTTCTCTTGATAAACAGATTTTGTTTTTTGGCTAAAGTCCTTCGTCTTCTTGAAACCCTAAGGTTCCTTCATCTATGGAAACATTTGATGAATTTAAGGAATCCATATAGCTATCCAGTCTACAATTTTTACAGATTAAAGATTTTTCAGGAATATTAGGATACTTAGATAAGAATTAAGCTGAAACCCGGCGCAGCTCTTTTCCTTTATGCCTTTTTTATTGAAGGAAGTAGAACATCTATCTAAACGAACTTTTTCTGTTGACTGCGACATTGTTGTTACTTAAGTATTGTACAAATGACGATTGCTGCGATCACTTTCTGCTTTAATGCATACGCGACAAACAAATGACGATCGCTGCTATCACTTTCTGTGTTGGTGTATACACGACAAACAAATGACGATTGCTGCAATAATTTTATATAATTTTTTTATATTATAACTGATGAAAAACTTAAATTTTATGTACAATACTCAAATGACAGCAATGCCGCAGTCTACAGAAAAAGTTCGTCTAGGTAAATGTTGTAATCCCTTCAATAAAAAAGTGCATAAAGGAAAAGAGCTGCGCCGGGTTTCAGCTTCATTCTTATCTAAGTATCCTTATATTCTGGAAAAATCTTTCATTTGTACAAATTTTAGACTGAATGGCTTTATGATTCCTCGAATTCATCGAATGTTTCGATAGATGAAGGGATCTTGGTCCCCAAGAAGATGAAGGACCTCAGCAAGAAAAGAATATCTGTTTATCAAGAGAAGCTAAATTGGAACAGTTGATAGATGGACTGAAAGAAAAGTGTTTTTCCCTATCAGAAAACGACCCATTAAGAGTATTCATTCTGACATTAATGCCTGACTGTTGGTCATTACGAGATATTGCTGAAGAGTGTAATGTTTCTCTAAGGATTGCTAAAAAGGAAATAGATTTAAGACATCAGTGTGGTGTTTAAGCAACTCCTGATCCAAAAAAGGGTCAGCCTTTTCCTGAGTGTAATGTTAACAAAGTTGTGAAATATTATAACTCCGACATTAACAGAGGCATAATGCCAAATAAAAAAGATGTGCTAAAAATAAAAGAAGGTGACAAGATAATGCATGTTCCGAAAAGAATGTTATTATAGCAAAGACCGATAAGTTTTAGTAAGTTTGCAGAGGTGCGGCCTAAATGTTGTGTATTAGATGGAGCAAGAGGCACACACAATGTGTGTGAGTGGGTGTGTGTGCGTGTGTGTGTAATACAACAAAATTTTAAGACAATCTTTGATGCTTCCAATTTTGTTGAACCAATAAAAGAAACGTATCATAAATTGCAAGGTTATACTGAGTACATCAATTGCTGTCTTTGCAGAAATCTAAAACCTGATTGTTACTTGGGAATCTGTATACTTATGCTACAGCTCATGGCAAGGAGCCTTGTGATGGCGTAGTGGCTAAAGTGACATAATGACTAACATGACATTTTTCTACTACACTAAACAGTACTATGATAGAACATCTAGGAAATTCTCGAAAAGACTTTCTAGTGCACCACCAGTAACAAACGTTTCCAGAGCTCATGCTTTTAAGGTCTTCTCGAACAAAACTCTTGATACATTTAGATACTCTGATGCATCCGAAATTCTATCAACAACAAGAAAAAAAAAGAAGAAAAAAACATTTAAAAAAGTGACAAAACAGCAAAACAACAAAAAAACGTAAAAAAATAATGTGGGATTTATTACATAAAGACAGCATCAACCCTGTAAAACGCAAAGAGCTTTTGACAATATTCCACAATCGGTTGATTTTCAAAAATCTCGTCCACCATTTTGAATTCGTCATGTTTAATTTTGCAAATCCTACTTAAAATTCATTATCAGCGACCCCAAAAAACCTTCGTACACCAAATTTGGCTTATATCGGTTGATTTGAAAAGAAATTGTCCGATATTTTCGGTTCCCCATATTGAATTTTACATATCTGACTTCAGATTCGTGATCAGCGACCCCAAAAACCTTCGTAAACCTAATTTGGCTGAAATCGGTCGATTAAAAAAAATTCTGTCCATTATATAGGATTGCTGTCCGCCATCTTGGATCGGGCATCAAACTTTTTAGGGCCGTCAATTACCAACAACTTCAGCCTAAAACCGATCAAATTGGTAGTCAATATTTCTTTTTTAGCTTTTTGACCCGAACACTCGATTTTTATCTAGTTTTCGGATATCATTTTGTTCCGCCATATTAAAATTTTCAAAAAGGAGACACGGGTCCAGAAGGCGGCTCCAAAAAGGAACATTTTAAGCTCAACATCATTAAAATCCATCAACAGGAATTTTGGAGAGAGCCGTGTTTGGGTTGAGAAAGAACGTCCCATATATACATATATGTATATATATATATCCATTAAAATTCAGAAGACTATCTGGTAAAAGTATACATAGTATATATTTTTAGCAATAAGAGTATATATAAAATCATGCAAATATAATTCCAAACGTTTAAAAAAAATATTTATGATCGCAATAAGCATGTAGTTGGTAACTTCGTATTTGAGTCCTTTCTTAAATACAGAACAAACTATAGCCTTTTTCTGTTCCTCAGAATATTTACCGCGTTCTAATGCTAGGTTAAATAATTTGGTAAAAATGGAAGTAAATACAAAATCACAATCCCTAACTGCAAACGCGGGTATCATAGCATAGCAGGACCAGCAGAAAATTTAATTGGTAAGTTTATAATTTCTTTTGATACTGTGCTTTCGGAAGATCGAATATTATTACTCAGTTGCTGCTGATTTCTTGCGGAATTAAAAATTCGATGTTATTAAAACTTATTACATCTGGTAATCTATCGTCACGCTTTGATCTCTTAAATTATGACCAAAATGTAGATGGTTCTAAGATGAAAAAAGTTAAAGATATGGCTCACGGTAAGCCTTAACATTTTACATTACGTACTTTTTTCATAAGAAACTATTTGAATTGAACAAAACTTTAGATTTTTACGTTAATTTTGAAAGTATATTTTGTCATATTATTATTTCACACCGTCAACTATAAAGTTATATAAAGTAATCGTTATATCGTCTCAACTTTTAATGTAACTGTAAATATTAATATAAATAATTTACATAGTATTTAAAAGCCAAATAAAATTTAAATTGACCAAAATTAATTATACCGAAATCTTAGATTTTTAAATATGCCCGCTACACGTTTCATACGAAAATTAGTGGAATGGTCTATATGCATTTATCGTCAAAAATTCGAAAAATTCATATCATCTATGTCATAAACTGAAAGTAAAGAATAGATGAATTTGAAATATTCTGAATAAATTGGAACGATTCTCCAATATATTTATTCTGTGCTTGAGATGGCGAAGAAGTTATTTTAGCCAATTACCTAAAAAGTTCACCAATATTTCAATATAAAAATAAAAAAACGAGTGAGTGGCATTTTTACAAAATAGCAGAAAAATAGTTGCATCATGGTGTGTGTGCAGGGATTTAATAGAGATCGTGGTTTTGAAAGAGCGGGATGGGGCGTTACAGGGGTATGCAAAAGTTGACCACTCAATAACCATAGAATTACCGGTGAATACTCTGTCAACTTCTTTAGAAGTACCGATAACGTTTCTACCTATTGGAAAGCCTGTTTCTTATACAGCATCTTTTTTGTTCTTTTTTTATTTGCAGGATTTTAATTGTGGATTGGGACGTTCACCATGGCAATGGAACTCAACAAATTTTTGAGGATGATCCAGCTGTCTTATATATATCTGTCCACCGATATGATAATGGTAATTTTTTTCCTAACTCAGAAAGAGGAAACTACTCTGTTGTAGGTGACGGAATTGGTGAAGGATATATCGTCAATATTCCATGGAACGAGGTACTTTATTTTTTATTATAATAATTTATTTATGTATATAATTGTTCAATGTAAAGACTTCCAAAGACAAAGTTACATTATGTAAGACAGTTTTGGCAATCAATTTTTATAATGATGGTTGGGCTTATAATTACATACCTATACAATTTAGTAAAAATAAAAAGATAACTAATATTTTTTGAAACTGTTAAAGATATTATGAATTAGTCAAGAAGAGCACTAGAGAGTTTAACCAGGCTCCAAAAGTTGAAATTTTACTGAAATATTTTGCTTGAGCTAGGTTAGCCACGCACAAAACTGAAAAATTCAATTTTTAGTATGCAGAAATATGCATAAAAATTTTAAACTATTACAGATATTACGAAATCCTAAAAAATCGTTCCAATAGATTTTGTTATAGCCGTGCTCAAAGCAAATATCAAAGTTTTTTATTTGCATGCAAGTGCAAAAATTAATTTTAAAATTAATTTTATTATAACCGTTATATTATATTTTAAATTAATTTTTAGACAAATGTATCGTAACTTCCTTCAATATGGTACTGGAAAAGGGTACTGCGCATTTTTATTTAAAGCTCGGTTCTATAATGGGTACCGTAAAATTGGCTATAGATGTCCACACAAATGAAAGAGCAATTTTTCTCTTTTATAAAATCAGTAAAAAATTTTTAACTAATAAAAGTATTGCAAGTTCCTAGAAAAGGGCGCTAGAAAATTATACCATTGATTTCAGTTAAAATGGTGTATGTATCGATTTGAAAGATTTGTCTGTGCCTCTTAACAAAGGTCAAGAATTTGACTTTCTTACGGGTTTCTAGAGTAAAAATTTCACATGTTTGAAAATGCGTATAGTTTTGCATTTTAAGGCATTCAAGTTTTAATAATGTCGGTTAAGTCCGGATGATTGGAGGAAATTAAAAGTTAGCTCTGTCGACATGGATTGATATCTTACATTTCTGTAAGGTATGTCATGTATTTTCTTGTCGAGGATCACCTCGTGATTCCTGATAATTTTCAGGAAAAAATTTATAACAATTTCGGCGTGGATTCTATAACAGCAGAATGGGCGATTTGATATACAAGAGTCCATGCAATCGCCCTAAACGAATAGGTTAGAATCATGACTGAAAGACCCAATAGGTCGAATAAGAGGCTTGTAGCTGCTTTGAAGAGCCTTCTCCACGAGTTCCGGGTGCTCAAGAACGCCAACAAGTCTTAGCTTTAGACGAAACTTTGTACAAAGAATACTGATGCTTCTCTATTCCAAAAGCATAGATCTTCAGGTCATCCATATAAAATACATAAATGAGCTTATGCTCGCGATGATTTTTGTCGCCGCAGACGTACCCAGGGGAATTACGTGATTCAAAGGTTAGTGGCAAAAATGTGATGAAAAGTGTATGATGCATCGCTTTCTCTATGCATCCCACTATGCGTGGGTTCATCGACTGTATGCGATTATAAAAGGCGACATATTTTCAGATACTCCTGTCGATTAGCACGTTCTCTCGAAAGCCTGCTACACTTTATTTTAACCGCATCATTTGTTAATATCTGTGAGAACGGCTCCAGTTGACCAACCAATATTGTTATTCAGTATAACTGTTAAGACGCTATACAATGTGTTCAGGCAAATTATTGTCATGCATTTTCTCTCTTCAAAAAGTCTTTACTTTCTCGGGCTTAGGCAGATTTTTTAAAGAAACAGGGAGATCGCTGAATCCTAAGTTCGTGAGCGAACTTTGATACCCTTTCCGTCAGCGGCTGACCAGATCTTATGTTTTTGCCTTCGATTTGTATCAACCAAAGCTCTCGTCGCACCATTGACTGAACAATTGATGTTTTAGAAGTCGGACTGTTTCGAGATGTCTACACTAAGTGAGGCATTTATTTTAGCTAGATCTTGGATGTTAATATTCCTCCTTGTCCTAAAATCAATATTATCTCTCGGGAGGGGTCTGCTTTCCCCTATTGAGACCTCTCCGTCAGAGGGTTTTTGCTTCGGGCCCATCCCTGGCCAATTTCCATGACTGCCCATTAATTATTTTAACTATCTTCAGCAGAAATCCTTAGTACACGAAACATCTATCCACAACGTGAACGCACACCCGTTGGAATATATATATAATAGAAAAACGGGTTAAGTAGCTCCTCTAATAAAGAATGGATCAAAAGACCAAAAGACGCTTATATCAACTGAACAAGAAGATTTGATGGGCTAGGCAGAAGCCGTCTCGTGTTCAGTATGTGATTAGCTACATAACATCTGGTAAATCGTTCACAGAAAGGATTCGAAAGTTCGTCCAAAAACGGAAGATCTACCATCACACATTGCAAAACTCAAATCAGCAGTCAAAGTCCCTACAAAAGAGCCACAAGAGCAGTCGAAGCAGCAATTCGTCAAGCAAAATATTTTTGACAAATATAGATGTTGTCTGACGCAAGGAGGAGAATACAGAAGAGGGAGAGATTGATCTGAGAGAATCAACCGATTCTCGCTGACCCACCGTATCTCTTTAGCGATCTGTCTGCTTCTATCAAAAATCTTATCAATTCCGACGAGGATGAATGTTTAATAATCCCTGCAATATCCATAACTTCTGTTACAAGAAGTTTACTTCTACACAACAGCATCTCGCCTGCATCTTCATCTTATATTTAAAGCCAAAGATGCCCGTTCCGCAGGTGCTGCTATTAGGACGCATTGTACTGCTACCGAAGAAAAGTGACTTTTCATACACAGGAAATCGCAGGCCAGTCACTTCTCTGAACACGCTGCATGGGATCTTCGCAGCTATTATAAAAGACAGGACTGTTCAAAAATTTGTGCCTTTTTCAAGAGACGTGTAAACAGTGTGGATCGAAAATGTGTACCAGACTGCTGAGAGAACCTCATAATTGACAATTGCGTCTTTAAAGGCCCAGTAGTCAACCTCCCATAGACTTATCATCTGTCTGTTGGAAAGCTTGAAGATTCATTCATACATAGAGAGATGCCTAGAGAGACTGATGCCCCTTTGTAACACTATATTTACTATCTGATTTGGAAATTATCGTGTGACCACGAATAGCGTCACCTTCCAGAGAGGCGTCTTGCAGGGCGATACTATGTGTTTCTAATCTGTTTGCGTTTAACAAGGTATCTGCGACAAACATGCTCGCTGTCCCCACTCTTTTGATAAGTTCAATCGGCGAAGCACAAGCTTAAGGCCCTAGATATCACTACGCTAAAGATGATGCATATGGAGAAGGGCTTGCGTGTCAGATCGTCCATTATGCGATTATAGATCCCTAGCCGTCACGGTTGGTGCGCACTTATAAATCTCTAATCCCTTTACAAAAGAATTATTCTGGGTACATCTTACAACACTGCAAATTAAAGAGATCTTTCTATAAGAATGGGCTAAATTTTAACATCGGACGTAAGTAAAGTACATTACTCCGTCTAAATGTCCCACTTCTAAAAGCCCAAGTAAAGAAAGAAGATGTTCAAAAAGCCCGCCAACTGCTCCTCGGAAGAAAGTGGGCAAAAATTTTTACAGAAAAATAGAAAATCAGATCTTGCCGAAGGAGATAACTACCGTCTTTGTCATATCGGGACTTTAAAAGGGAAGTGCTATCTAAAGTAATGATGTTCTTTTAGACCAGGGTAATTGATTAATTAAATTATGATGTTACATTTTTGCTGATTACTGGTTTAATAATTTTCTGCTGGAACTAGAAAAATGTGCCACGGCCCGGATTTGAACTGGAAATGCCACTATTCGCGAGTGGAGCGTTAACCAATACGCTACCAAGGCCACAGCATCATTATGCTCGTTTTCCCTATATCCACAGAATGGTGCACGTCGGCATCTTAGTGCCTGCGACTTTGTAGTCAGTAATTCTAATTTGAACAAGATCACCGAATCTGGATTAAATTAAAAGAATTATGTTATTTTTGTCGACCAGGGTAATTAATTAATTGAGCAAAAAAAGTTGGTGCTCTGTAGCTGGCAATGTATCTTCCTCGACCATGTTTGCTTACGCGCAATGCAATGTCTGGTACAAATTTTTGGCATTTAAACCTCTTGTAACACCTTAACCGTTGCTTGAAGATTCTCCAAAGTGTCAATCCGTTTTTGCTGAATGGGCAAACATTGGTAAATTCTGTTATAAGTTATAACTTGTAATAACTTACTTTAGTAGATGTAGGTGGCTCATTAATTTTATCAGAGGATCTCTCAATTTTCCCCGCAAGCGTACTCCATTTTACTAACTCTGCTAGCGGTTCACTAATTGTCAAAGTTTTTATTCTAGTAAATTAAAACAATTTTAAGAAAAACATTTCAAAATTTCTCTTTTTTACACCATGGCGTAAACAATACTTGTTAGTGATACTTAATCATGTTTTTTTTATTTTGGCTTTTGGTTTGGAAATGTTGATGCCTTTCGCCATAAAATCGTGGGCTTATCAGGACTATAACAAATATAGAAGTGAAAATAATAGAATTGTTATTTACCCTGATGTAAGTTTCTAGCAAAGTAAAAGCTTACATAAAAAACTTACCGCAATTGACCTATTAAAGTAAAACCATTAAAAGGGAGTGTATAATTAATTTTAGAGCTTACTAGCAAGCATTGAAACCAACATTGTAGTCTGCTCCAAACATTTAGGTTAGAAACGAAAACGAAAATTTCTGGAAAGTTGCAATAATGTCGTGGTATATTGTACTGAGGTTGTCAGTGTCGCACCTAAAATTAACGGTATCTCTTCTCTTTTTAAAATATTGACCATTTCTAAAATATTTCTAGTCTGATAATTATTCTCTATATTAAATTTTTTTTATTTTAGACTTAAATTATTATTTTGAGTTGTTCAGTATTCTGAAATTCTACTCTTAAGAGGACATTTTGTTTGTCCATTAAAGATCATAGGCAGTCTTAGCAATAAATGCTACTACTTGTGCCTAATTCCTCTCATATGTACAATCTTTCCTTCTCTATTCCTCTTCCTTCTTCCTTCTTTTCTTCTCCATCTTACCCAACACCCCCTTCATCTCTGCTACTGCCATTTTCTCCCCCCTCTCATGCAACAATACTTGGTGCTTTTTGCTGGTTGTTCCTTTTAGTCTTCAATAATTGGATCAATTCAGTCATATGCTTGGTCCCGTTCTTTACCGCCGTACTGATGTTTTGGTGTCTATCAGCCGCATTTGGTGTTTTCAACGTCACATCTGACATTTTTCCAATAATGTCTAAAATCGACATCTTTTCTTTCTCTATCCCCTTTTTTTATGGCGCTCGAGTTATATTTTGTGTCCTGGCTTGTAGATGTTGCGGGTTTAGAAGTCTCAATCCGCTTATTGAGAAACGCTGCCGGCTCAGATACGTCGTCGTGGAGGGTATACCCCCTGACCTAGGTTCTGCCCCAATTCCCTTAGGCCAAGCTCTCATTTAACCAGTCCCAAAAACACGGATGGACTGGTATACGCTCAGGGCACTGCAGATTTTGACCTCTGTAGCCACCACGCACTCCCTGGTCATGGCTGGACGGGGCTGCCTGCCGATCCCACATAGCGGCTGACATTTGGTTGTCGATTTTAGACATAATTAAATAAATTTCAGATGTGAAGAAACGGAATGCACAAAATAAGGATATTGGCAACTTCTGCTGTCTGACTGGTGAATTCCGGTCCCATGCCTGTATTAAATACTAGGGCACTCTAAAGATACCGGCGTTTTCGTAATCGCGTTTTTTTTCGGTGTATCCCTCAACTATTCCCGCAATCCCGCAATCCACCACATGGGTTGACGGAAATGCACACTTTCGTATGTCATCAAAGAATGTGTTAGTCACCATTCGTGCAAAAAGTTAATGCGCCGAATGGATAAAATCCAAAATCTTGGGATTTCAGGATGCTTAAAAATTACAAAAAATGACGCTTTTTGTGTCAGTATTCAATGGCATCGTTTAATACACTGATTCATAAAATGGAATTACGCCCCATGTTGAAGCTATTGGGCGAGAACTGGCAGCAGCCTTCAACTGTATTGGACATACCACCACGTACGTAAAAATGACTTTACTATACTTTAGAATATCACATTGTACAATTAAACGAACTGCAACTAAAGCGTTTCTTTTTTCTTTCTTTTATTTCTATAATTTAAGTATTGAAATATTAAAATGAGGAAAACTAATGATATCTAAAATGGTTTTTTTTATAAAAATGGTTTTTGTGGTTAAATGATACTATTACCATTTTTTTTTGTTTATTCAAATTATAACCACGTTTCAAGCTTATTGGGACCGTCTAGATCCCTGTGACATTTATCTTGTTTCAAAAAAGTTTAGGTTCCAAATTTGAAATATTTGAATACACAGAAAACTAATTTAGTAAACAATGACCCCAATTTTAATCCAAGAAAAACCATAATTATAAAGAAAAATTGATTGAAAATGAATTTTCAATGACATCTTTGAAAAATTTTCAATGAAGATTAAGTAACTTTAAAAATCTATTTCTGTATGGAACACAGAAAAGTGATAGAGTCACTCTTGCTACGTCTTTTTATAATTCTTTGGATCTTACTTCAATCAATAATAGGGCAACTACTACATGTAATAGTCTTTTGTTTAGAAACTTAATTCAAGTCCTTTTTACTAAAAGAACTGTATCTCAATTTTCAACTCAATATCCTACTCAAGATAAACCCTACGTTTTTCTGAGCGCAAATTGTTTTCTTTCTTTAATTTTTTTATCTGCACCGTGAATAGAACACAGTGCCTCAAGCTAATTTTTCATTAAAGTTTTTCTTAAATTTTTAACTGCACTCGGAGTAATTGTAATAAAAGAGGATGAAAACCTCACTGCTATGATGATAGATCATGTGGATGAGAAGGAAGAGGCAGATGAGAAGCAAAAGTCGCCCTTTTTCCTGCGACTCCACGGAGAAATTTCAGAACGCTCTGAACAGGTTTAATTGTTAGAATTTTGAAGCAGGACCCAGCTTTACAAACAGAGTTAACAAAAGACAAGATCTACATAATAAATATAAGATTTGAGTACTCTGAATACTATTTAAAAGCAAAATAACAATAATTATTCTGTAATTATTTTATTTTTGTTTACTTGCATAATGTCTTGTATTAAATTACTCTGGTTTAGTATTAACGTAGAAGGATGCATGTCGGATAATAAAATTTTAATGATCGGCGAGTTTGTAAATTGTGTTGAAAATTTAAAGTATGGCAGTCCAGAACTCGAAATACAGTGATAATTTGAAAACTTTGATAAGCTCCTCCGTGATGATAACCTCTGCAACTCGATGTGCATCGAATACTATGAGGGTAAATTTAACTTGGTAGCCGATGCTCTGAGTAGAATTCCCTGTAATCTGGATGAAGAGGTCTCATACGTCAACAAAGGACGAGTTTTTCTACATCACTTGGCAAGAAAACCATCCTCCAATCTGCGAAATGTCCTTCAAAACTTCGCTAAGGAACAAAATAGTGATTCTGCTTTATAGTAAAAGGTTAAAAATATTAGTGACAAATGCTCAAAAAGGTACATAATCCAGGATGATTCCTTATACATCGTTGATAGGCAAAAGAAAAAACTTTGCTTAACTTGTACAAGCGCAAAGTACGTGATTAATGAGTTTCACGATATGTAGATTCATATAAGTCCTCTTAGATTCGTTTGCATGTTAAATGACTCGTTTC
This sequence comes from Druon quercuslanigerum, assembly GCA_010014905.2. Taxonomy (NCBI): domain Eukaryota; kingdom Metazoa; phylum Arthropoda; class Insecta; order Hymenoptera; family Cynipidae; genus Druon; species Druon quercuslanigerum. Next base: position 33,698 of record JAAAKG020139387.1, read on the forward strand.
ATTATCCCAAGTTTGTCAAGGTAATACGGCAAAGAATCTTCAGTTGTCCATCTTGTCAATTTAACAAGGTTGCCAACCAAACTTGCTTCTCTGAAATGAGATGCGTAACTCCCTCCAAACCTGGCGAGTTACGTTCCATTGACTTTTATGGTCCTCTGCCGACTAACAAAGGAAGATTTCAGTATATCCTCTCAACTATTGACACGTTTAGCAATCACGTCAAACTTTACCCTATGAGAAGAGCAACAACCAAAATTTGGGAAACCCGACAAGTTTATATGCGATCACGGACCCAATTCACGACAGAAAATTGGATAGATCGGTTAGAATACGAATACTTTCACGAAATGGGTCAAGATCATTGAATCATGCATGAATGAGACCCGTCGCGAAACCACGGAGTTCAAGCCTTTCGAAATACATTGCAAAAAGAGGCTATCCCGCATTTGGGAAAACTAGTTGAAGCTGCCCGTGAAACCACCGGACATGCCGTATGATCGGAAGATCGAATTAGTCCGCGAATGAATCTTCCGTAAAGGAAAGAGAAGAGCAGAAAGGTTTAGAAAAACCTATAAACTTGTTAAATTAAAGAAAGGAGATTTGATGCGCATCAAGCTGCTTAATCAATCCGTTAAGGAGAACCAAAAGATTGCAAAATTTATACAAATCTATGAAGGCCCTTTTTATAATTGAATCGGATGTTCACCTCGAAACGTTTATTCTCCATGATCCCATCTCAAGTAGACAAGGGACAATGCCACATGCCATTCCTGCAAGTCTATATCGGTAGAGAGGATGAACCTAGTACTCATGACAATGTCTAAGCAGGAATTCCGAATTCTGTATTTTTATAATCAATACCAAAAATTTAAGTACTTTAGAGTAATCATGTACACACGTATCCATAAGATAATAAGCTATTTTAGGTAATTATGTTAGTTTGGACATACGGGTGTTCAAAAAGTCTCGATACACCTAAATATCTCTCCAGGTAAATATTTTTTCAAAAAGGTCAAGGTCATT
>JAAAKG020139388.1:0-12372 GCA_010014905.2 Druon quercuslanigerum
GTGTGTGTGTGTGTGTGTGTGTGTGTGAATTAAAAGTACAGAAAATAAACGAATTAATTCAAAATTATACAAATTTAAATCGAAAAATGTGCAAATACTGAATTTTGTTGACCCCACACTTCTGACTCTACAGTAGAGCCATCTAAAAGTAGGTGGATAACTACAAAAGTATAAGGTCAGAGCCTTCCATGCGAGTCGACCTAGCCTGACTGAAGTGACTGCACTCTGCTCTGATGTCTCAATTTACAGCCCGCTACACCCACTCCATCAATACCTCTAGAAGCTACTGTACCTTAGCGTGACGGGGAGCGTGGAGAACATTCTAGTCGAATTGACACAAACAATTTCAACTGCCAGTAAATGACCGGTCGTTGGTTTACTATGGTTCCTTAACTTACGGACCGAGTTACCGACCACCGTTTTCGGTCATATACCGACAGCGACAGTGGCGCCATCTGTCGGTGACAACTTGAACTACGTAGATGTCACCAAACTGTCACTACAGTTGCCGGTCATCTACCGACGACGACAGTGGCGCCATCTGTCGGTGAAAACTAGAAATACGTAGCTGCCCCCCGAACTGTCATAGCTATACTACTGACTTGGAATGAGGGAGTATTTACAATAAAAGTTTACATTGTTACGGAGTTATGCTGACTCGGTGCAACGAGCTGCATCGATCAGCTGTGAGAGAGATGTTCTTGTGAGGAAAGCTAATGAAAATCTGTCTAACAATGAAACTGACCCAATGTCTCTGGGCCATATAAATTTGTCACGAAGCCGCATTCAGTTACTTTCGGAGATTTCCGGTTGCCTCTTTCGGCTCCCGCGTAGAAGCGGCCACTAACTTCCGATCGCAGTCGGTAAGAGACGAAGTGGAAATCCTCGGGGGAAACCCCACGAAAACGATGCTCGGAATCTAAGGGCTTAAGGCCCAGGGTTGCCTGGTTATTCAAAGAGTACCATAAAATATCATAAAAAATGTGGACACCTAAGTGTAACTAGACGGATTAAAGTGGTAAAAGTTTCCAAAATCATCTTAAGTCTAAGCCGGTCCTGTTGTAAATAAAAATAAAGAATGAAATTGTAATGGTTAACATTTTGTTGGTGATAAAATACTAATAGAAACGTGCTTATCTGAAATACCATACGAAGAGTAAAGTTTTCCCTTTCGCATAAAATTGTTGGAGATATAAATATTGTTCAGTACTCAACAGTTTTCATTATTTTATGGACACATTTTGCCTTGAATCACAACAAAATATTTTGCCTGTGTCTTTTCCAGATAAATATATATCGATCTTTATTTACTTATTTCTTTATAGTTCCACAAGTCCGTACCGAAAAAAGTCCACTTATTCGTACTGAAATTTCAGTACACATAACAAACCGTTGTTTCAATTTCCCTAATTTTCCGTCACTAATATATCACTATATATTCTTCTGCAAATTTTAATTTGTATTGTTATTCTTCTCAATTTGGTATTTAATATAATTTCTATTTTTATATAGTTTAATATTTTATTTAAATGACCCGTCCTTTGCCCGTATAATATCTTGTTGATTTTTCTATTAAAGAATAAATTAATATTACTATTTAAATTAAATATGATTCTAATACTTTCAATAAAAATAGAGTGATGTTAATTCTACAAGTCTATTTTTATTTGAAGTATTAGAGTCTTATTTTATTGAAAATAAAATGTTTTAGTCTTACTTAGTTTTAAGCAATGAATATTGAATAACATTTATTCTTTAATAGAAAAATCTTTAAGGTTTTATAAGGACAAACGACAGATATATAGGAAAATCTTGCACTATGTTAACATGGAAATTATATTAATTACAAAATTTATAAGAATTTTAATTATTGAATTTAACTTTAAATAAGAAATTTATAATTCAAAATTAAATATTCGAGGGGAGTTAACCAATTCCAATTTTTATTTACATTAGAATTCAAAACTTCAATGCAATCCAAGTAGTTTATAAATAATTCAAAGAATCCAAAATAATTCAAGAGCTCAGTATGAAAGATGCATATTAGAAACTAAGGCTTCGATTATGATACTACTAAAAAAATATATATATATTTTTTGCGTCGTTTACAAAAATGTTCTTAAGCGGTTCTGTATCTCCATCTTGTTATTTAACGATTGGAGTGCCAGCTAATGTGTTTTTTGTTCATATTCATCATTCATGTTAAAAAATCTCATGACCCCAAAGTGTGAAACTGTGAAATTCCTAGGACTCACTATTTGGCCAGTTCGCCAGTTTTAAGAAAACATCCTTTTAAGTAGGCTACGTTTATAAACATCCCGGAAAACTGGTGGAGCTGGAAAAGGAAATATACTTCTCCCGAAATATCGGTACGAATAGCAAACCTTCTCAAAATTATTGGCCTAATCATCGCGAATTTTAGGACCGTGAGGCACATTGTTAGCCGCGAGGTTTATGGATTTGGGAAGCAGATTCATTCAATTTGTGCCGTAGTCCAGGCAGTAGTGGATTGTATTTGTACCCAAATAACAAAAACATTGCAAATATTTATTTTTGATTGATTAAATAAAGTTACATAAGGAAATTGAATATATATATATATATATATTTTTTTAATAAATAAGGTTAAATATTGGGGCCTAGGTATATCCGAATTTTACTTTGGAGTTATGATCCTTTTTAATAAAAATTATGAATCCACACAAAGAACACACTACCTGGCATTCCCTTTTAAGACCTACATTTTTACATTCTCTTCAGAGAAAATATTACATTTGAGTAAAATTTAACGTCCCCGTTTTTGTCAAATGCCCACGTTTTGAGACCTTCTGATCCCGAAAAACAGGTTTTCGCGAATGTGTCTGTCTGTACGTCAGTCTCTCTGCCCGTGTGTCCGTATCTTTGTCTATCCTTGTCATTTTGGATAAAAATTCAAAAAGTGAGCGCATTTTGAAAGTTTTTGAGAGAAAAATCTATGCGCGGTTATTCGTAGTACTCAAAAAGACAAACAATTTCTACTCATCACTTTTTTTGATAAATAAAATTGCCAGAGTTATAGCACTTACAAAATTCAAAAAAACAAGCGAAAATGAAAATTTTAAGGCAAATAACGCACGATATGAAAAAAATTCAAGCAAAGAAAAATGTTGATTTTTTAAAAAGGGCTTTCAGCCCCACAAGATTATCGTAACAACTTTTTGAATTTTCTTGAAAAATCGAAAATTCAAACTTTGACAGGACAAAAAATAATAAAAAATCAAAAATTCCATTTTGCGATTAAACTATAAGAGATATGACAAATAATAATTTTTAAAAATTGTGCACTCAAAGAAAACCGACAAATCTACAAGCTATGATAAAAATGAATAGACAAAAGTTACTTCTCCAAAAAAGAGCTAAAATTTTGTTATCAATAATTTTTTGATAAGTAGCGTATTTTTTGTTTTATTCCTGAAAAACAACATTATAAATAAAAAAATAAAGTTTTTGATAAAAACAACATGAAGCGAAAAAAAATTAATTGACAAAAGTTGTTCGCCCAAAAAGGATCTACAAATTCTTTATTCATCATGTTTATAAAGTACGAGTACATTGTCTTTCAATCGTAAGAAATAAGATTAAAAACTAAAAAATTAAATTGCTAGAAAAAAGAAACAAGAGACGAAAAAAAATGAAAAGACGAAAGTCCAAAAAGATCTCAAAATCTGGTATAAACTCTTGTTATAAAAATACATTAAAAATAAAAAATAAACTCCGAAAAGACGATACAAGCTACAATAACATTTTATTTAACAAAATTTGTCACCTAAATTATACTTATAAATTTGCTTAGACCAAATTTACGCTATGATGCGTATTTTTATTTTAAATCGTAAAAAAAGAATTAAAAATAAATAATTAAATTTATGGAAAAATGACACAAGTGTCAATAAAATGTTCAATAACAAGAGAGTTTTTTTAATAGGGTGCGCACTTTTTTTAATTATTGAAACAAGATATTTTGCAAAATCTAAATAGACAGTAACAGCCCGAGGTAAAATGAAGGACAAAATATTCAAAAATTTTTATTCATTTTATCTGACCCACCTGCGGGCATAGGGGCGTGAATCATTCGACCATTCGATTAAAATTCAAAAATAAATTTTTTTAATTTTCAAATTATCGGTTTCACAATTGAAAATTCGGAACCTAAGAATTATAGCGCCTAAAAATATAAATAAAGTTGCGCTGAAAAGTTCACAAATTACGTGCTTTTAAACATTTCTTGATAAGTCATGAAATTCTTAGCGAGCTTTCTGGGATTGACAAGCTACCTGCGATGAAGTAGTGAATAGTCAGAACTTTTCTGGCAATTTTACTTTTCCTGAATTTTTCAAGTAAAATTTTGAAGGTCATAAAAACTATTTTGACGTAAGTACTTTTGCCAGAAGAATTTTGATTGCGCTTACTTTAAAAAATATACATTAGAGCACATATATCAATATCATTCCTAATATGAAAAAATTCGCATTGTTCGATTATTGTTACTGGTTCTCAGTTGATTCAGAAATTAATTAAAAAATTTAAATAAATTTACTAAAACATAATTTCAAATCATAATTAAACAATTTTTTAATTGGGGATAAGATACATACAATTTCATCAAATATGATGCGTGATTTAACCGTGATGAGTTTACATTTAAAACATATAATTTGTTTAATAAATCGGATTGTATATAGAGTTGTCGCATGTAAAATTAGTGGTGTAAAATTTTCAAATATACATATAATATATATACATACAAGTACATTTTAATTTAATGCTAGAGTACACCTTATGCATCTATACATTTCCTTAATGCAAAATGTATTCGAAAAATTGAAAATAATAATTTAAAAAATATTTAAAATAAAATCTTTATTTTATATTTTTAAGTATTTACCGACTGAGTATGGGCTATTCGACTGACTAGTTTGGCGTGAGAAGGCGGGAGAAGAGGGCGGGAGCAAAAAAGTTGCATGGCGTAATGTACGGGCGGAGAGGCATGGAGGGATCGGGCAATTTTCGCCGGGAGCGCTGTCTACAATTACTTCCTCGAACTATACACCGTGCCGCATCTAGTCTTATAATATCTTTGCTTTTAAAACGTAGTATATCATAAGTTTAATTCAATGCTTAATATTTTCTTATTTAGAATTTTTTCTTTTCCACTTATTCACAAATTTATAAACATATCTACTGCAAAAAATTGAATACGTGTGTTCATAAAAACTGAAACGATGAATCTGCGTATCAAATGATGAGAGTTAAGAAGTGGCGAATTATTCCTATAAACTGGGTGTCCAACGACCTGGAAAACCTGCGATGCTCCTTGAATTCTTTTTTAACCTTAGATTCTCCTTGAATTTTGTAAGAGAATCTTAAGTTCATATTCTTTCTTTTAAAATAGTTATTTTATTGAAATACGAAAAGTAATTTAAATCTTTTAGTCTATTAAAAAAGAAACATCTCATTTCAAATAATTCTTAATACTAAATTTTTTTTATTTATCAAGATATAATTTATCATTTATTCATTACAGAATAACTACAGAGACTCTTGGGAATTTTTTTGTACATCTTACCAATTATTTTATAAATTAAAATGAACAGATATTAATATTGTGAATAATTCTATGAGTTTTTATTTTTATTTTTATTTTATATAGAATGTTAAAGTATACAGTTTCAGAATTAGAATCAGTCATGGCCATGTAACGGAGTTTTCAAGAGTTGCACTACTTGGTTTTTAGAGTATACAACAGATTACACTAAAGATTCACTAAATAGACACACAAAAGATTTTAAAATGCTTCAAAGCTTTTAAAATATTTAAAAGGATTTTGAACATTTTACAAAGGTTTGAAAAAAATTATAATTACAGTATACCAGATGTCAAAGTTTTTAAAAATTTGGAAGATTTCAAAAGATTATATAAAGATTTAAATATCTCTAACATCTTTTTTATTTTTTGACATAATTGAATTATTTGAAATTTACAATTAGTAAAATCTTTTCAATTCTTCTAAAATGTTTTGAAACTTTTTCAATTCGTTCCAAATTTTTCAGAAACTTTGGCATCTGGTCTACTGTAATTAAAATGTTTAAAAAAATTTTTGAAATATTTTTAAAATCCATTTTTGAAATCTTTGAAACACTTTAAACCGTTTGAAATCTTTGTAAAATTGTTATGTGATATTTAAAATCTGATATACGCCTTTGTAAAATGTTCAAAATTCTTTTAAATATTTTTGAATCTTTGCAACATTTTGAAATCTTTAGTCTGTCTATCTAGTGCATCTTAGTGTAATCTTGTGCCTGCTAACACAAAATGATATAAAGACGTTATTAGGACGTTCTACAAATCACGGGAAAACGTTTTTATCCAATGGTTAAAATAACGTCTTAAAAACGTCTTTTGAACGTTATTTTGGCCGCAAAATTTTTATCCAAAAAGTCAACAGAGGCTGATAGACACGTATTAAAGACGTCTTTTAAACATCTTTGTAACAATTAAATAACGTTATTCAAATGTTTTAAAGACGTTTCTATAAACGACTTATAACCTTTTTATTAAAGTGTATTATGAGTGTCTTTTTTATAGATTGCACTACGAATAAAAAAAATGAGAACAGGTATAAAAACGTCAAAAAAAACTTTTAATCTACGTTCAGAAAACGTTATTAAAACGTTATATTAACGTTTTAAAGACGTTTTTAAAACGTTTCTAAATACTTAATTTATTACATGACTTAGTATTAAAGAAAAATGACAATTTTTAATGTAAAAAGGTAGAAATGCATATTGTTTATTCAGCAACAACTTTATAAAATGTGTATAAAATGTGCCTCGCGTACGCACTTGGTCCTGGTTGATCAATTAAATTATTGTTAAGCTTACACATTAAACGAAGATGTAGATATAGCTTTCTCAAAACTCCTTCGGGTTTGAGGAATACATTCTCATAATGAAACTTGCGCTTCAGGCTCGACATTATATAAGTTGAGTTTTAATTTCAGAAAATCGACATGTAACATTGTTTGTTTACTCTGCTGAAAAATTGCAAAATAATGCAAGAAAGAACTAAACAAAATACACAAAAATCGAACTCTTTCGAGCATAAATTTGCAGTACGTGAGAAATTATGTAAAAATTTTAATTTTACCGCCAAACGGTGCGTGCTATTAAAAAATGGTAAACAGAAATTTTGTAGGTCTACTTCAGGCGAGAAATTTTCCTGTTGACCGCTTCATTGTCATTTGTGTTGTTTGGCTGTAAATTTGAATTTTCGATTTTCTGATGGCATTTTCCACGTTTAACAATATGCATTTCTACCTTTCTTAATTAAAAATTGTTATTTTTCTTTAATGCCAAGTCATAAAAATAATTAAGTATTTAGAAACGTTTTAAAAACTTCTTTAAAACGTTAATATAACCATTTTATAACGTTTTCTGAACGTAGATTAAACGCTTTTTTGACGTTTTTATAACGGTTCTCATTTTTTTATTCGTAGTATAATTTATAAAAAAGACACTCATAATACACGTTAATAAAATGTTTACAAGAAGTTTAAAAGACGTCTTTAATACGTGTCTATCAGCCTCCGAACCGAAGTTACTACTTTAAATCTGCGACTATCAATTTAATAAATTGGACTTAGATTAATTTTGTTGACTATGTGACATGCTCAAATCTGAAATAGACAATCCTAATTTTTAAAATAACAAATAGTTTGCTTATGTGCCAATGGATTATGTAAATGTAGTGAAAATCTAAGAGAGGATTTAAATCGAACTATGGCTGGTGTTAAAAAATACAATTATGATGTGAAAAGTTAAAACTGCGTTCTTTATTTTTTTCAAACTTGAATAGTTTTTCCAGTTATCGTTTCAAACATTGAACGGCAGCAACGATTCCACTCTCCAATGAATCAGCGTCAGGCTACAACAGGATCCAATTCTACTGCACGGCCAGGGACGTAACAAACTGGTGACAGCGGTGGGATCTGCTGCACTGGGGGAGCATCAAGATTTGAAAGTGACTGATAAAAACAGAGAATTAAACGGAGTTATTTTTATTTTTGTAGTAATTGTGAGATAGTGATCAAATAAAAGTGATTTATTTCCCGTTAAATGTGACACGATTACTGTGCAACAATACATGTATTTTGAACATTAGAAGTGCAAGTATCACAGATTGAACAGTTTTAAGGACAAATATCACACAGACATTGAACATAAATATCCTTTTGAAAAGCCGCAATCTTCTAACAGGGTTTTCGGTAGTTTTTCTCCCGGTAGCTAGAGTGTTATCTACTGCATCGAGCTTGTAAACGATTGGATAGAGCCACCAGTAATTCCTCAACAATCGTAGGCTTAAAGAATCTTGAGATATTTATAAAAATTCTAATTTCAACGTGGGATATTAAAACCTGAGGCAGACAACTGGCTTGTCACGGAAGAAGATTACGGAACCAAGGGACCTTTCTTCAAGGAGACCTACAGAAGACTACTGGATTTTAAGGACCGAAGATTATTTTTCGGATATTAAAGAATTGGATTATCAGTGATTTATCAAGAATCTCCGGTGGTTAAGGAAGTTGAGACTACAGGAATCTGTAAGCAAAAGCGAGAAATTTTTAAATTGTAATACTCAAGTAACTTTAAATTTCCAAAATGCCACGTTATACGAAGCGATCTGGTTTGCGAACCACCGGAGGGGTACAAGCTCCAGGTAGGAATACTGTAAATAGTGCAGAAACTGTTAGGAATAGATTAGGAGGTGATAATGCGCTTAATAAAGGAAATTCGGGAAAAACACTGATTGAGCCACATCCCAGTAGTGATACTGATAATAGTAGTAATAGTACTAGGACTGTTTCAAAAGAGCCTTATGAATCTAATGAACAATTAGGAACTATTTCAGATACGCGAGATGAAGTTGCACAAAACATCTCTACTTTTTCAGGACCAATAAGAGCCCAAGCTATTTTGCATATATCTAGGCTGGTATAACACATCGTTCCAGAGTTTAACGGTACAAACATGCCTGTCACGATGTTCGTGGAACATTGTAGAGTGACTCGAAGTATGGTAATGATTCATGAAGTTCCATACTTGGCAATGTTAATTCGAACCAGAATTATAGGAGCTGCGCGTAAACATATTCAAAATAGAGCAGGGATCACTCTTGATGAAATGTTAAAAAAACTTAAGAGAATTTATTTACAAAAAATATATATAACCCAATTATCACAAGAATTAACCATGGGAATTAAAAAGTCTAATGAAAGTATAACTAAATTGGGGGCACGGGTGAATCAAATATTGGATGAATTAATTAATATAACTGTGGGAAACACCGGGGACAAGGGGAACTGAGAGAATAGAGGCACACAAGGAGAGCGCGATAGCTACTTTCATGAGGGGGTTAGACCGAGAGGTATTGTCGATAATTAAAAGTAAGAATCCTGCTAACTTGGATGAAGCTATACAGATGGCATCTCAAGAAGAGATTCAGTTTAAAAGCTAGGATAACGTCTACCAAACATTGTTGAAATTTTAGACCAGTTAGGGGAAGCAAAATAGTTTTCTGCAATGGACCTTGCAATGGGGTTTCATCAAATCGACATGGATCCGAAATCCCGAGAAATGACAGCTTTTACAACTCCCTATGGACATTATGAGTATCTTCGAATGCCGTTCGGGTTGAAAAATACCCCGGCAACATTTCAGAGACTGATGGACCAAGGGTTTTAACCGGTCTACAAGGTCTAGAACTATTTGTATACATGAACGATATTGTTGTTTATGCTTCTTCATTAGAGGAACATTCGAGAAAATTGAAATCCTTACTAGGGCGATTAAAAACCGCGGGATAAGCATTGCAACCTGAAAAGTGTTTTTTCTTGAAACCTGAGATAACATATTTGGTACATGTGTTACTCGAGAGGGTGTTAAGCTCGATCCTTAAAAAATTGAGGCTGTAAAAAAATTTCCTGTTCCTGAAGGGAAAAAGAGTATAAAACAATTTTTTGGTCTAGTAGGGTATTATAGGAAATTTATTCCTAATTTCTTAAAAATTGCAAAACCTCTTACTTACCAATTAAAGGATAAGGTCGAATTTAAATGGGCATGTGAGCAGCAATCAGCTTTTGAAATTCTGCGAGATACAATTGGATCAGAGCCTTTGAAATGAAAATTTCTTGAAAATGAAAACCTTCTGCAAAATATTTCCCATAAAAAAGATTCAATCGGTTGCATATCATCCACAGAGTTTAGATTCGCTTGAGAGGAGTCATCATACTCTAATAGAGTATTTAAGAAGTTTCGAGGGTGCGGAAAATTGGGACGAATGGTTAAGGTACGCTGTTTTCTCGTACAATACCAGTGTACGCGAAGCTACTGGCTTCACACCCTACAGTCTTGTATTTGGAAAAGAGGCAAATATAGCATCCAGTTTTTCCACATCTAAACCAGATAAAACATATGTGGATTACTTGAGAGATCTTTTTCAAAAATTAGATAATTGTCAATCAATGGCTCGGGAGCGAATACAAAAGGCGAAAGAAAGATCAAAACGATATTATGATCGGAAAAAGAATCCTAAGTTTTTTAAATCAGAAGATTAAGTTTATTTAATAAATATCATGAGGAAAGGCAAGAAATTTGATCCATATTTTTCAGGACCTTTTATTTTAGAGAAAATAATAGGTGAAAGAAATGCTCTAATTCGACTAGGTCCAAACAAAACTGCAATCGTGCATTTGGACAGATTAAAACTGTGCTCATACCCATGTAACGATCGTTTAATAAATCATAAGTAAAAATTTGTAGTTTACAACTAGAATTACGGACAAAATGAATTGAATAAAATGAATAAATTAGATTAAAAATAATTACTTTCCTTTGAAAGGGTGAGAAGACGAGACGTAGGGATATTTGAATAGCTTCTATAATTTAAAATTATTTCAAATGGTTTTCGTATTTACAATGTGTTATCAATGCCTGTTGAGATTAAAAAAAATAGAAAAATATGTAAAAAAATCCATAAAAACAAGTATTCAAAAGAATTGAGTTCAACAACCAAAAGAAAATATGTTTTAATATGCTTCGATAATCTTTCATTGGAATTCGGGGAGTTGAATTATAGTTTATTTAATTTTTTTTATAGATACTCACAATTTACCATGATTAAGCACAATAACCTTCCAAATTGTCGAAACAGGTTATCTAAAAAATAATTAATTTAAAATTTACACAAAGAAATAGTTTTTGCTTAAATAAATCTATAAAAACAATAAATAAGTTTGTAATACTTATCTGACTACAGTTTCATTGTCAAGGAGCTCATTAAATGTTTTCTTGACCTGTAAAATAAAATTTTTATTTAAAATTTATCAATTATAAAATTAGATATTCTTATGGAATTAAAATTTAAAGAAGATGATTGGTTCGGTAAGACTGAGTTTGAATAAGTTGATCTTATTGGCTTATTTGAAATAAGTTGCACCCTATCTGCTTGTTAATAATTCGAAGGCGCAGAAAAGGAAAATCTGTGAACTGACTTTTACCTGATAAATAAGATATTGAAAATAATCTTTATACACATAAAAAAATGAATATGTAGTATTAGAAGTTATTTATAAATATAGCTAACAACTTTTAAAAATTAGGGGGAGGTGTGAATTAGTGAAAAATTGGGAACTAAAATACTACCACGCGTGACCAAAGATGGCAGATTTGGCGGGAGAATTCAAATTAGTTTGCGGTTTTATGCAATATTATAAGGGCAGGATAAAGTTATATAAATGTTATAAGATGGCAACAAAATAAGAAATTAAAGCTAAAAGCAATATCTCTCTCTGTCCTTTAGAAAAAGAAATACTAAACTTAAGATTAAACGCAGCGTTAGGTCATCGCTATTTTTAGAACAAAATATGAGTCAGAAGTATTTTTAGTATCATTCATGATATTGTGGCGCCAACCAGACGGAAGTAAAACGCAATAAGCATGGACTTTGGACTATCACTGTTTACAAATGTCAATCATCGGGTGACTTATTTTGCGACTTAGATTTAGTAGGTGGAGCCATATGACCTATTTTCTAATTGGGAAAATGGACATAAAACTGTACGACGTCAACAATTTTATCGGCAGAAAAATGTCAGATATTTGTATCTTCGAACCGAAATTACTACTTTAAATCTGCGACTGTCAATTTAATAAATTGGACTTAGATTAATTTTGTTGAGTATGTATCATGCTCAAATCTCAAATAGACAGCTTAAATTGTTAAACGCGAAGCGCGACAACGCGTTCGGTCATTGCCGAATTAAAATATTTCATTAAC
>JAAAKG020139389.1:0-12372 GCA_010014905.2 Druon quercuslanigerum
TAGCCATTATAAAAAATATTAATAACCCGGAAAATATTGAAGCACTTGACGAACTTAACTCAGATCATAAACCTGTTTTAATGTTAATAAATGACAAACAAATAGACGTAGAATAGAATAAACCTCCTCATTTTTTAAACTATAAAAAGGCAGATTGGAAAAACTTTAGAGGACAAGTAAACAAAAGCCTAATAATAAACTCTATGCTAAATAATATGAAATCCGTTGACAATAGTATGAAAAACTTGACAGAAATAATTAATGGTTCCATAAAGTCTCACATCCCAAAAAATAAACTCTTTAAATACAATAATAATCTTCCTGGTAATATAATAGAAGAATTGAAGGACAGAAACTCTCTCAGAAGACTATCACAAAGGACTAGAAACAAACATCAAAAACCGATCATAAACAAAGCAAATAAAAAGATACAAGAATCGATTTCTACTCATAAAAATGAACATTGGAGTACTAAACTAACTAAAATAATTACAAAAGACAATTCATTATGGAAAATGACTAGAATCCTCAAAGGGCAAAGAAAAAGGTATATTCCACCATTACAGAGTTTGAATGGCCCATTATTTAAAGATAAAGATAAAGCTGAAATTATAGCAAATAATTTTTAAAAAAGTGCATACATTAACTGGGAAAATGGGCGATGCTGAGCACAACTTAGAAATAGAAATAATCTTTACTGAGATCGTGACATCAAAAAGAGATTTAGATAGTATTAAATTAGCAACCCTTAAAGAAATCAAAAGGACCATAATGAAGACAAAATCTAAAAAAAGCCCTTGGTTTAAATGGAATCCAAAACATAGTACTTAAATACTTACCTAAAAAAGCTATAGTCCAACTTACGAACATAATAAACGCATGCTTAAAACAGGGATACTTTCCAAAAGCCTGGAAAAAAGCGAAAATCTTGTGTATATTCAAGTTACCACCCTTAGTAAAATCTTTGAAACTATAATCTTAAACAGGCTCGAAGAACATGAACGTGTTAAAAAACAATTTATACCTGAACAATTTGGATTTAGAGCAGGCCGCTGGACAGTTCAACAGCTAGCTCGAATCACTATTAGCCTACACTTTAATATGAAATATAGTACGGGTGCCCTTTTCCTTGACATGGAAAAGGCCTTTGATACTGTATGGCATAAAGGGCTCACAGTTAAACTACATAGATGCAATATACCGATGTATTTAATTAAAGTTATTGAAAAGTATCTTAGTGATAGAACGTTTGTAGTAGAAGTAAATAATGAAACCTCGACAGAGAAACCTATAGTAGTGGAAGTCCCACAAGGCTCTGTGCTAGGACCAGTATTATTTCTATATTACCCAAATGATATACCAAAATCTAACGATGTGCAATTAGCTCTTTTTGCGAATGACACGGCGTTATATTATGCGTCACAACGTAAGAAACAGGCTGTAAAGAAGCTGCAGGGACAAGTTGTAATATTAGAGACATTTTTTCATAGGTGAAAACTAAAAATAAATACTGATAAGACTGAACACGTGATATTCTCGAATAATGTTGGTAATAAAGTAGTACCTAATATCAAGATGTACAACCAACATATTGCCTCTAAGAAAGAAGCGAAATACTTGGGTGAGATTCTAGATACTAAGCTTAGGCACACAAAACACGTCAAAGCAGCTCACAAAAAGGCCTCGGCAGCTATAGGAAGTCTTTATCCTCTCCTATGTAGCAAGAGCAAGATGAGTGTCTCAAACAAACTCATCACGTATAAAATCATTATCAGACCTATAATGCTATATGCTGCCCCCATATGGGGAAGTACCTGTAAATCTAATATAGAAAAACTACAGAGAATACAAAATAAGTGCCTGCGTATAGCAATTAATGCAGAGAGAGGTATAAGAACTTCCACTCTGCACACTAAACTTAGAATCACCACAATTCAACAGGAAATTTGTAAATTGACCGCAGATTTCTATAACACGCAGCTTTCTACTATAGATAGCTTAAAAAATACTTGTAAACTGCAATATAAGGATCTACGATTTAACGTGAAATATAAATTCCCACATCATTTGACACAGAAGTAAAATAGATCATAGTTTCAAATCTCACAGTTAGGGCTGTAGCTAAAGTAAAATGTAAATATTGTAAATAGTAGTCCATAAGATAGTATTCTAAGTTAAATTATTCTCATAAGAAATTAAACAGGTTTTTTAGTATGTTATTCCTGCATACACAGACATACAACTATACGAAAGAATACACATGCATTATTACAAAATAAAATCCTAATTAATTAAGGGTAAAATCGACTAAGATAGGGACCAAATATACAAATGTCACAAACACATGTATTACAAATTTTTATGAACGATAAAGAGTATTTTGAACTGAACTGAACTTATTTATTAATAATGTTCATTTAGACTTTAAACTTAGGTGGCTGATTGGATTGGATTGCGATTGGTTGAGAGTACACGGAGGAAGGTCTTTGGCTCGCTAACCTGTGGTAATTATTATTTTGTACCAATTGCGAATCGAAAGTTTTGGTGATGATTCGTTCATCAGAGTTCGCCGTGAGAACGTTGTTTGGTTTTTGATTATAAGAGTTTTTGATGATTGACTCTAGATGCTTATGATAGATTGATAGATTCTGGTCTATCAGACGCATCGAAGTGAACTATTCGTCATTATGACAGGCGGAGGCGCTTGGTGCACGCCTGTCTTTAATATTATCGATAGATGAAGGTGTTTGGCGCGCGTCTATCGGAAGGATTAAATAAAAAACTGCAAAGTGGCTAGGATAAGAGGACTAATAATAAAATGGCTACCAAAAAAAGCTAAAGCTGAGAGCCTGGGATGACTCGATCACTGAAAAATTCAAGCCCTATGACAGAACGGCCAACATCAAAGGTGCACTAATCAAACTCAGCAATAGATTCGAGGCTTTAGAAGAAGTGATGCAAATGAAACATGGAAATAAGGAAATTGAAGCTGACATTAATGAAAATCAAGATACACCACCACCCCAGAACGAGAATAATAAACAGGGCAAAAAGCAAAAAACGCCACTAATTATAACAGAAAGCTGTGTCAATGCTATGTCAATGATACGTGAAGTGACAGACAAGAGGACCACCAAAAAGTCAGAGTAGCATAACTGAAACTGAAGCACAACCTTAACCTGAGTAGCAAGGTCATAATAGCTCAAGATTTTAATGCAAAGCATGTTAGCTGGAACTGCTACACTAATAATAAAAATGGAAACGTAATATATAATCACACAAATCGAAATCGCTTTGACCTAGAATTTTTAGAGAATTTTACTCTATATCCTTATAATCCAAAAGCTCGACCCAGCATTGTAGACCTAGCCAGAAAATAAATGTTTAAAAATTGTAGACGACAATAGAAAAATTAAGGAACTACATGACAAATATTCCATTAAACATATTAGAGATTATTTTTCCATTTAATCTAAAAATTTCTTTAAAAACAAACTACGGCGCACTTAATAATCAAACATAAACTCCCACATCATATTTCGGCTTATTTTAAAATAAAAATAGATACTCGAGTGGAACAGGCTCAGCGCACCAATCTCAATCATGCAAATTTAATTATTGGCTCGCGCCTTCAATGCCAAAGACACTGCGCACCAATCTCGAACGAGAAATACTCTGATTGGGTCGCGCGTACCAAATATTGAAGACCAATGTTTTTAATCAATAAATTACATTTTTCGATTTTTTATTATTATATTATATTATTTATACAATTTCATTGCAGGCGAAACCTATTAATTCGGATTTAGAGTTGGATAAATTGCTATCGTATTTTATTTAATTTCATGGTGAATCTGTCGAAGGTATTTCGCACCAAAAGAAAGTTATTTCTCGTTCAAGAATTCTGAGGATCAGGCTACAAAAATTGCAAGGTTATACACGTGTTGAGAGCATGAAATCGGAGGTCGCTGAAGGTCCATAATACAATGTACTTTCGAAGCAAAAATAAAAAAGATCTCTATTTCTTATTTTATGGAATGTACCTACTGCACGTAGATTCCGGATACGATTTTTATAAGTTCGTAAGTGAAACAGTATTACGTTCTGGAAATTATCAAAAATAATTTAAACAGGACTCAAAATGTTAAAAAAAAATGTTGGACACATGTCTACAAAAAGAAGGCAAGAACATTTTTTCAAATGTATCAATCACAGATTTACAAATTGCTTTAAAAAGAGGGGAAAGTAGAAAACTTTCACGACAATAGGAATAAAAATTCTTTTGAATAATATTGTTGTGGGTATTATAATACGTTTAAATAGAAACGATTTAAATTTCTAAAATTTCAAGTGAAAAAAGTACATTTAAAAAAAAAATTAATTAAATGTTTAAAAATTTTTAAACAAAACAGTTGAATATTTTCAAACTAAAAATGTTAATTTTCGCCAAAAGTTTTAATTTTCAACCTAAAAGCTGAATTTTCACAATCTAATAAAAGATCAATTTCGTACAAAACAATTGAATTTTCAATCCGAAAATATGAATTGTTTAAAATTAAAATTATTTCCAGCCAAATAACTGTGTTCAAAAAAATGTTGAGTTTTCAACAAAAACAGAGAATAATTTTCCAAAAAACAATTAAGTTTTTAACTGAAATTCAGAATTACAAAAAGTTTCATTTTCAACCAAGAAAATCCATTTTCCATAAAGAAAGAAGAACATTGAATTTTAAATTAAAAACTTATATTTGCAGTTATGAAAATTTATTTTTCCCTTTAAAAAATGGTCACCAATTCAATCAAATTTTCAACCCAAGAATTAAATTTCCCACTCAATTGATGAATCCTTAACAAAGAAACTAAAATGAATTTGCAACAAAGTGGTTCAAATTTCAACCAAGTTGTTGAATTTTAACAAAAACAAAAAAAATGATGAAAGAAAAATTTTTATTTCAAACAAAACAGATTTAATTTGTAATAAAACATTTTTAACCCGAAAATAAGCATTTTCAACAAAAAATGTAATTTTTAAAAAATAGTTCAATTTTTTATTTTAAAAAATCTGAATTATCTACAACACGTTTCAATTTTCAATAGAAAGGTTAATTTTGTAACAAATAATTAAATTCAAATAATTAAAAAGTTGAAGTTTCTACCAAAGCAGATAACTAAAATGATGAATCTTTAACAAAAAAAAACAAAATATTTCACCAAAATTTTACAAGAAAAAAAACGGTTTGACTTTTGAATCCTAAAAAGCGAATTATCTATAGCAAATTTAAATTTTCTACTCGAAAATAAGAATTTTTAACAACAAATTTAATTTTATAACAATATATTTAAATTTAAAATGATTAAAAAGTGTAATTTTCTATCAAAATTGGCAAATTTTTAACTGCAAATATGAATTTTGAACAGAAAAGCTTATTTCAAACAAAATATTAAATTAAAAACTAATTAGTTGAATTTTGAACTGAAATTATAATTCTTCAACAACAACAAAAATAATTTTTTGACAAAGAGTTTAAAAGAAAAGATAAATTTTGAAAAGAATATTTGATTCCTTTACCTTAATTAGATTAATTTTCTACAAAACGTTTGCATTTTTAATGAAAAAGGATGCTTTGCCAAGGAAAGAAATTAATTATCCACTCAAAAAAATAATAATAACTTCAACAGTTCCCAATCAAAAATAAAATAGTTTTTTTTTATTTAAAAAAAAAATTAGTAAGCAAAAAATATGAACAGCAAAATTTAATATTCAACTTAATGGTTGAATTTTTATCTAAAAATGACATACTTTGTACCAAATAGTCAAATCTTAAACTTTTAATGTTTGCATTTTTTGGTTTAAGAACATTAATTTTCAACCAAAAAGTGTAAGTTTTTACCAAATTTGTTAAATTTTGAACAAAATAATAAATATCTCAATCAATTTGATAAAATTTTTAACTAAATAGTGGAATTTTTAATCAAAAATATAATACACTAGAACTTGGATATAAGAATGTTTCCGGGCCTTGAACTGAAATAGATAATACTATGATAAAAACTATGATAATAAATAGTTAAATATTTTAAAAACTGAAAAAATGCCCATCAAAATAAAATTTCATCAAAAAATGGATTAATCAAATTTTTACTTAAAAAAAAAGTAATTTTTAATCAGAAAACTAATTTTCTGTTACAGAACCTAAAATTCAACCAAAAAGGTTAATTTTTTACAAAAAAAATAATTTTCTATAAAATACATGAATTTTTAACCAAGTTTTGTTAATTTTTAATAGATTTTTTAACGTATTTGCTCAATGTTCATTAAAAAAAGGTTCATTTATTACCAAAAAAAAACTATAAGAAAACATTTCAACAAAGTGGGGGAATTTACAACTAAAAAGATAATTTGTTTGATAAAAAATTAATCAGTTTAATTTTCTTTTATAGAAATAGGTTTTTGAGCGGATAAACAAATTCTAAACGAAATACTTTTAAAAATCAAATCATTTTTCCACCACAAAAAAAATTGAAAAAAAATTTAGTAAAATTTTTAGTTGAAAAATTAATTTTTAATAATAAAACCAAATTTTCAATCAAATGAATGGATTTTCCACTAAATATTGAAAATTTTCGATCAAAAAGGTAAACTATTTAACAAGAAGATTAATTTTCCAGGCAAAAAAAATTTTAAACAAAATACAGAAATTTGTAACTAAATATGTTTTTTTAATTAAAATATAAGCATTTTTAGCACAAAAAAAATATTTTTAACCAAATGACGTAATTTTCAACTAAATAGTTCAATTTTCCAAAAAAGAATATAAATTTTCTATACAAATATTAAATTTTTAACAAAATAGATTGATTTCTAACTAAAAAAACAATAAATAGTTAAATATTTAAATAAAATGATTGAATGTCAAAAAATCGATCAAATAATGGAATAGTTAAATTTTTCGTTAAAAAAAGTAATTTTTATTAAGACAACTAATTGTCAATGATAGAAATTAAACTTCAACCAAAAAAGTTAACTTTTAAATAAAAAAAAATTTTGAACAAAATAATTGAATTTTCAACCAAGTTTATTAATTTTTTATGGATTTTTCAATGGAATTGTTGAATTTTAGACAAAAAAAGATTAACTTTCTACCAAAAAAGACAAATTTCCAACAAAGTAAAGAATTTTTGAACTAAAAAGATATATTTTGATAAAAAGTAGAACGGTTTAATTTTCTTTTAGAGAAATAAGTTTTTAAGAAGGTACAATAAATTTTTAACGAATTAGTTAAAAAGATCAAATAAGTTTTCTAACACCAAAAAAAATTGACAGAAAATTTAGTACAATTTTTAATTGAAAAAACCCATTTTCAATAATAAAACCCAATTTTCAACCAAATGCATGGATTTTCAACTAAATATTGAAATTTTTTATGAAATTTTCAACATAATAATCGAATAGTAGAATTGCCGAAAAATAAAATTACCAAATTCGAAAATTCCCGAATAATCAAATTCCCGGCAGAAAAATGTCGAATTATAAAATATCCGTATTGTAAAATTCCTGAATTTAAACAATTACAACTTTTTTTATAAATATGTTTGATTCATTACAAATACGATAATAAATATTAATTTTTTTAAATAATTGTTAATGTTTAAAATTTTTAAAAATATTGTTTGAATTTAAAATAAAAATAATTTTTAATAAAATATTTCTGTTTAAAGCATGTTTTTTAAATGTGTATGGTATTTAAGAAAATACAAAAAACGATCCCAAAAATCAATTTTTAAATTTACATCTTTTTTGTAAATCAATAAAAGGTACGATGAAAACAGAGGATGATTTTTTTCGGTTGGAGGGGTAAATTTAGTCAAATTTAACTTAATAGCTGCAGGCTAAAGACTTTTTTTCAAACTTAAAAATTGGATTTTTTACACCTTCTAAATTTGACTAAATTTGCCCCTCGAACTCAAAAAAACACCCGCTGTTTTCATCATTCCTTAAAACAATTTTTAAAAAAATATATATAAATTTAAAATTCCATTAAATTAAAAAAAATTCGTCACCCAGAAATGTTTTATTTAAAATCATTGTTATTTTAAATTTAGGCAATAGTTTTTAAAGTCTTAAACATTAACAATAATTTTAAAAAATAAATATTTATTATTTGCAATCCTTAAAACATATTTATAAAAAATTATAATTGTTTATATTCGGGACTTTTCCAATTCGGTATTTTTAATTTTCAGTCATTTTATTTTACGGGAATTTTCCAATTCAATATTTTTATTTTTCGGCAATTTTAGTATTCGGGCATTTTCAAATTCGGGAATTTTTCAGTGTCGGGTATTTTATTTTTCGGGATTTTTCAGTCGACCCGAATTTTCAACCAAAAAGGTGAATTAGTCACAACAAAAAAGTTTTAACAAAATACAGGAATTTGTAACCAAATAGTTAATTTTTTAACTAAAAAAGATAATTGTTCAACCGAAAATGAAATATTTAAATTCCCAATAAAAAAATAATTGTTACAAAATAGTTAAGTTTTAAGGAAAAAATATATTTGTCAACTAAAATGATGACTCATCAACCAAAAAAAGAAAATTCATTTTTAACACAGTAGTTCCACTTTCAACTAAATAGCTGAATTTTGAACCAACATAATTTTTAATTTGAAAATGAAATAATTTGCTACATTTATTTTGCTACAATATGTCTCTTAAACCTTTAAGAATGAATTTTTTTTATATTGAACTTTTTTATTCGAATACTTCTTCTTGACAGAAAATTAAACTATTTTTGTATTTAATTTTTTTAATCCAACGAATATCTATAGGATCTAGGAAGATTTAGAAAATACATTAAGAACGTTTTTTTTATTTTTTTAATAAATATAAAAATATAGAAAGCATTTACTGGCATTTTTTTTTATAATAAGGAAACTTATTTAAATCATATATTTGTCCAACTTTTGATGCGTATCCGCATAGACAGGTGCACTCTTCCTATGAAAGAGCACATAACTTTAAAAATAATCGATTCTAAAAAAAACAATCTTAAAAAAAGTGGGCTTCTACAAATATTGCGAATCTGAACAGAGGTAATTTTTTTCGAAAAATAAAAAGCATATTTGCTTATCAAAAATTGATTGGCCAGGTGAAATGAAGAATTTTTTACTGTCTCTGAAGATCATCACGAGTCCATCCTCCGTTAAAGAATGAACGAATTAAAAGCATTCTGCGAGCAAATAAAGTGCAAAACTATCTGAAGAAGAGAAAGTCACGGGATAAAAGAAATCGATATTTAAGATTTTGATTTGCATTCGGCAAACAAGCAATTAAGGATGTACACTATGTACAGTCATTCCTAAAAGTCGCAAATCTTAAAAATTATTTATAAAATCAAAAGAAAATAGATCTATTATTTATTTCTGGAAATATTGACGGAAGCATTAAAAGTGTGCTTTAGAAAAAATAATTCAGGTTCAAATTATTTATTTAACAGTAGCTATTTAGAGTTTTAGATTTTGCTTTATTTGAAGGACTCTCTACAAATCTATTTGAGTGTTGTTACGTAAAATTTAAACTATGTTTGTTTATAACAATAATCACTGTAAAATTTCTTAATTAATTTTTTAAAAATAAAATCAACCCAAATTGAAATTCAGAGAATCTTTCGAAGAATAAAATAAGGCCTTGATCAATATGATTAAATAAAAATGGCAACTTTTCCCTGGGGAGAAAGAAATAATTTGAACTTTAAATAACTACTGTTAAATGAACAATTTCAAACTGAATTATTTTTTTCTAAAGTGTGCTTAGAAGCCTCCATCATTATTTACAGAAATTAATAATAGATCTTTTTTTGTCGATTTTGTAAATTTTTTTTAAAGATAGGTAACTTTTGAAATTGATTGTACGTAGTGTACATCCTTAAATGTGAGGTGCACAAGCAGATGAGTTAATTCGTCACGGTGATCAGTCAGATAAGATCAATGCCTTTATTGTCAAACCATACGCGAAATAGAGAATTGATCTCGGATTTTTTATTTGAAAAACCCAGACGAACTGACCTACTGTTGCCCGGATTTTGCAAGGATAGTTTGCTAATTAAGGCAAAGAAAAAATTAATTACTTTTAATGTCATCAAGGTGCTCAAGCATTTGTAAAAATAAAATAAAAGAAGGAATTTTAGTAGGACATTGACATTTTTTAAAATCTGCACATTCTCAATAGCGCGCGGCTCACTTCGCTCTAAAGCTTGAGCGCGCCTACCGCGCGCGTCTGTGTCTTCTCGCGTTGCGCGCTCGATAATATATTTCGCTTCGCACTCTATAATGTATTGATCTCGCGCTCGATTATGCAACTTTTTTTTTTTTAATTTTGTTCGTCTCTTGTGTCGTTTTTCTAAAATTTTTTAAATAAATTTTTAGTCTAATTTTTTGAATTTGAATGAAAATCTAATCCTCCTATCTAAAAATGATTATTAAGAATATAATACGATTTTTGAATGCTCTACAAGATTATAATAACAACTTCTTGACTTTTCTTGAAAAAAAAATTAAAATTTTGAAAGCATAAGAAATAATGGAAAATCCAAAAATTACATTTTTTCAATAACAAAAGTTTTTTTCCGAATGCGCGTTGCTTTAAACGAGACAATAAAACTAAACCTATTTTAATATGAATTCACGTTGTGCATTGTAATAATACACAAAGGAGCTTTAACCAAAGAGAATTCACAATCACCAAATTACTGCTGTCGATGCTTTGACCTTTAGTTTTAAAAAAGTCTGGGCACAAGTGTGGGAATTATACAAGGACCGAGCATTCTTTCTTTTTTATCTTTTATCGATTGTCCAAAACTTTAATTTTTTATTTTCAACGTTGTTTTTTACGACTAAAAACAAAAACTATGCATCCTAAGGAAAAGTGAGCAATGACAAGCTTTTTGATCTTTTCAGGGCGCGCAATTTTAGTTCATTTATTTTTTTCGTATCTTTCATAGATTTCATTATTTTTTGCAGGCTAAAAATTTGAATTTTTAAATTTTCGACAAAATTCGAATATTTTTCACGTTAATCCTGTCGGACTTTGAATAATAAACGTTTTTCTCCTCCTGACTTTTTTATACATATCATGCGTTGTTTGGCTTAAAACGTTAATTTTTTTTATCTTTTATATTTTGAAAATGCTATAACTCTGATAATTTTCATTTTATCGAAAAAAGTCATTATATAAATTGTTCGAGTTTCCGAGTGCTATAAACATTTGTACATAGAATTTTTTAATTTTTGAAAAAATAGTCTCAAATATATTGAAAATGTGCTCACTTTATGAATTTTTATCCAAAAGAGCTCGTCTACGTACTTTTTCTTTCCTTTTAGGACTTAAAAAAGTATGCCAAAGCAAAATCCAAAGCAATTATCTTTTAAAAGTTATCGTACCTACAGAATACAGACTACAGACAGACAGACAGACACATTCGTAAAAATA
Organism: Druon quercuslanigerum; assembly: GCA_010014905.2. Classification (NCBI taxonomy): domain Eukaryota; kingdom Metazoa; phylum Arthropoda; class Insecta; order Hymenoptera; family Cynipidae; genus Druon; species Druon quercuslanigerum. The sequence continues at coordinate 11,491 of JAAAKG020139389.1, forward strand.
ATTTTTTCTGACTCAGGGAATCGCAAAACGTGGAGATTTGATAAAAATCGACAAAGTAAAATTTTACATCAAACCAATACCTTCTAATTAGGATGAGAATGTAATTAAAGAAGAAATTTGAGTAAAACATTAACATTTTAAAAAAAGAGAAAAAATCGTTATCTAGAATGATTCATTTATCCTGATTCTTCTCCTCCAAGCTTTTAAAGAAAGTACGTTTGTAGACAAAAATATATATCTTTTTCTATTTCTAAACACTTTTTAAACTTTATTTAAAAAATTAAACTTAATAATTAATTTGGTCCTTTGTTCTGATGATCGAATGATAATTTGGTGCAAATAGTTGCACAAACGGAAGTTATATATCCTTCATGATTCGCCAATCGACGTAAATTACGTCTAAACAGAAAGAGCATAGCGGATGCGCTGCATCTGTCAACATCTTAACCTAACCTCCAATTTATTGTGATATTATATTTACCAGAATATTTATCCAGAATGATTTTAAAAAATATGTTTTATACTTTTTACATTGCCAGCTAAATTTTTTGTCTACAAAATTTTTGTACATAATTATAAATTTAAACAAATGTTAATATGACAAAGAAAGTAGGTGTTTAAATTCTGGTTACGTTATATGTGTCATTTATTTTATTTGATTCATGTCAACATTTACAAATTGATTAACTTTTAATAAAAATGTGAGGGGGTGGATCGAAGTACATATATAATAATAATAAAAACATTCCATGTGATCAATAATAATAATTATTAAAAGAAGGAATAATTATGTGCATACCTGTGACTTTCAAATCCCTTTAAACTTGTATTTTTTAAATTCTTATTGCAAAACAAACATTTTGCCACCGTTTTCTCTTCTTC
>JAAAKG020139390.1:0-12372 GCA_010014905.2 Druon quercuslanigerum
TCATCGATATAGATTTGCAATTAAAATTTTTATAAAGTTATTAGTTTATCATATTCTATTAATAGAAATGGCCATATTATTTTTCATGAATATTTTTGTCATAAAAAACAGGGAATCAACTCTTGACCCGCAGAAGTCGATTGTTTAAACCATATCGAGTTTGAAATAATGTTTAAACAAAATGAAAAGATTTCTTGTGACAATAAACAAACAATAACAAAATTAGGTTTAAAAATGTGTCATTTATGCACTTCATTAATATAAAATTTTAAAAGCAAACTTTATTTATTTACGTAAAGATGATGCAAATATGATCCTTATTGACACATTAAAATAACTTTTAAATCAACCCTAAATGAAGAATTTTTTTAAATACTTATATTTAATCAGTTAATAATATATAATATATTTCTAGTAGTGGTTTAGAGTTACTATTGTAAATACGATCATTGTTACTCTAATGGACCATTAGATACATGTTAGATTTTATTAATTCATTAAATATAGGTACATCAAAGAAAAAAAATTTAATTTTTTTAATAATTATAAATATCTTTAGCGTTTTTTTTAATAATAACTATTTTTGTTTGTCTAAATATTAATTAAAACTCGAGTTAGCTTAAACTTCATAAAAAATGATTTTTTTCTTAAATACAAAATAGAAATTAATCCCCACCCCATTCGGCCACAATTATATCTTATTTATGGGGGTTCTTATATACAATATTTTTTATTTTGTTGTATTAAAAAATAATAAATAGGTCTGGAGTTATAATGAATAACCTACTTTTGGCGGTGACTTTTTCACCCCTTCAATACCATTACGGCAAAAAATTTGCAATTCATTTGCATTTGTTATAAATCTCATTCTGTTTACACGATGAATAAATCTTGAGAAAAAAAAATTATTTTTCACTGTTAACATGTTTTCTATCACTTTAGGGGTTGTTAGCGGTACTTGGGGGTGCTTATTTAAAAACATCTTGAAGCATGTCAACTTAAATATTCGATATTGCAAACGAAAATACAATAATGTAAAATATAATATAAATATAATATAAAATAAGAGTTTCAACCCCTTGGTTCATAAATATACCTGCTATCTCAGGTGTTTTACGGAAAATATTTTTCATTTTATTTTTATTCAAAAATATCCATATGAAGCTAAGATATATAAAAATGATTTTTAAGGGTAAACTTTAGAGGACAGGTCAGGTTGGGAGGGGTGGTTTTCTTATAAAAAGATTTTATGTAACCATGAAAAAAATCAATTAGATAAATAAAAATAATCCCATAAAAATAATTTTTTTTAAACTTGATATAACTAATCACATAATTGCAAATTTAATCTAAATCATTGAAGCAGAGAAAGCTAAACAGATTTATAAGTCCCGTTTTTTTACAAAATTTATTTTTCTTCAGAAATCATACTTCCCCGCTTTGTCGACATTTATTTTATTGAAAATATCAGGGTTTTGTAATTTTTTACCCTAAAATCTAAAATGTAAATGTATTCAAACATTTTTAATTTTAAATAATACAAACTATGTAAATTAATGAGTTCTACTAAAAATATTCTATTTCTTTAACAATTTGACAATCATTATATGATAACTGCAAGTAGTTAACAAATATAGTTATTATTATCAATATTTAAAAAAATTTTACTAATACTTCAAATGTTTCTTTTTCTGTTTAATATTGTTATTTGTTTATTGAATAAATAAAAATATGTATTTGGGACGATTTTCTTAATGATTTATGTGTTACTGTTATTTCTAATGACAGGGAAAGCTGAACGGTGATTATTTCATCGCCATTTTCATTAGATTATTATTATTACTTTTGAATATTTATTGTGATTATTATTATTTCGTTTTACTTTTGATATAGTGGTTATTAAAGTAATTCATTTACATACACAAAAGCAATAAAAATTACCCAATTGTTTATAAAGTGTTCCTCTGGGAGGGTTTCTTCCTTTCCTTATAATAATTTGTTTGTTATAAAATTAATTTCAATTATAATTAGGAATAATTGTTAACAATTTTTTACTAACATTCGTGGTTACCATTATAAGTTCTAATTTTGACAATTTTCTAAGTGTAATTAAATTTATTTAATTTTTGCAACATCTGTTGTAATTCAACTAATATTAGGGGAAACATGATCCTTAAGAAATAGAATATTTAAATATTTTGCTTTAGCTTTAACAACAAAAAAATGTTTATCGCAAGTTTTATTATTCGGTTATTTGTTCACTTAATTTTACAACTTAAAAGTTGACTGCTAAATTTAGATCGATCAGAATTTTATAATCAAGAATTTTTAGTGTGGAAAATGGTACAATATCTCATTGATATCCTTCAATATAATCCAATTGAAAATAAATGGCTTCAAAACATGAAAATAAAACATTTTAATTTATTTTTTCAAAATGAATAATTTTATATTTAGGGTAACCAAAATTTGTCAAATTCAAAACGGAAATCTAAACATAGTTTACATAAAATGGGAATGTTTGAGAGTGAAATAATTTAATACTGAATCTTACTTGAATTCAATAATTTCATTATATAATAAATTCAAATTAAATAGTATATCAATAAAAAAATCTAAAAATCTGTATAAAAGTAATAAATTTACAATCCTTTGTTCAAGGAAAAGAAACAAAAAAACAAATTTTTTTAATCGAGTAATTTTATTCAGTGTAGCAATCTTCTGTTACATTTGTATATTATTATCAATTAACCATAGAATGTATCTCGTACACTTCAAGGCGAGTATAAGAACGCTATTTAATTGAATTATTTTCTTATGGACCATATTTTTATTTCTAATATTGAAAATTCCCTCATTAAAAAATGTTAAATTAACTAATTTTTTTATGTCCCTGTAATTGTTTTGAATAAAAAAATTCTAAATAGATATTTTAGAGTTGATGTAATTAATAAAGAAAAACAGAAGACGTCCTATAAATAATATTGATATAGAATCACAATCAAAATTTATTTTTAATAATGCTACAGGCAAGTAGCTAAAATAATCTCAATTTAATAAATGGATTTGATTACCTTAATTATTTTTGATAAATAAGAACACAAATTTAAAAGGAAAATATTTTTTTCTAAAACATTTCTTGATTTTAAAGTTAAATTATATGACAATTATATTCTTTTACTTATTTAAAAATATTTGTACTAGAATGAAATAAATTTGAAGCTGTCTATTATTAATTCAGACCTTGCTTTTAAATAATTTATCACACATTGCGAGGCCTTACAATGATTTGTGGTCGCAGCATACATTTAAAACGTACTCGTGACGTTTACACTAATACTATACGCATAAGCCAATTGTAACAACAACTGTTATCATTCTCCAAATATTCAATTTCTCGACAAACCTTGGTTTTCATAGAGATTCTGCCCAGAAAGAAACTTTTTTGAAAAAAAATGTTTTTAAATTTAGTTTTCAAGACGAAGGAAAAGGCTGCATTAGCTTTCTTACTAAGTAAGTAATTATCTATATCCATATGTCCATATATCTAATAATCCATATAAATTTTATTTTTGAAGAGTTCTTTTTACAACGTATGCTAAAGATTTAATAATGAGAAATTATTATTAAAAGTAAGTTGAATTAATAAACCATGTGCTCTATGCTACTTCAATTTATTAGAATTTTATTTATTGATTTTCCTAACATGAAAATTTTATAATTACAGCATATCACAAATTACCTATCTAATGTTATAGTCACAATTACTTTCTATTGTAAAAATCAGTAAAATTACATTTTTTTAAACAAACACAAACAAAAACTTTAATCTCTGGCTTATGATTGTTTTAAACATTTTATATTATTTCATATTGAAACTTGATCTTATATAGAATGCAATTGTGCATCAATTAATACATATAATTTTGAGGTTTCTGTTTTGGTCAAATACAATTCAATAATAAATTTTCTTTTTCATTATTACCCTACTAGTGTTAATTTATTATTCTTCCAAATTTATAGAAATTTGGGTATGCAACATTTTCCCTTTATCAGCAAAGACAACATTAAAATCTATAAATCAACAGAGAACACAAGGATATAGTCCTAATACTTTAGCAAACATTAATATTTAGTTTAAAAAATTTTTTTAATTAAGTAATAAATTAGAAGATTATATTTGTATATTCTATTATTTATAAGATTATGTGTATTGTACAAATCGATTTTAATAGTCTTATATTTTATTACATCATCTTAGAAATCTTTCAATTAACTACATACTAAAGTTATGTTTACTAAAATATGTAAACCAACCTTGTATTTTCGATTGACCAATAAATTTTAATTTTTTTCGATTAAGCCTACCGTTGTTGAGCGAAAATATTGCAAACTTGGACTAATTAGGAATTCTGGCCAGTACACTAATAATCAAATATCAAAAATAATTCTTTTTTAAGTCATTACCACTTTATTCCCGGCCATCTTTGTACTTCCTGTAGCTGCAGATGATGTGAGTATGTTTCTGATAGCAAAAATGCGAAAATGTTACTCTAAATTTAAAAAAAAAATATTTATATAAAACTTGTGTGGAATTTTAATTGATTAAATTAGAAACACTTTGTTAGTGCTTCTTTTAATTTTCATGTTGTTCCTTGTAGGTGTCTATTGCATTTCGGTGCTCTCTTCACAAATGCCCTGTAAGTAATCAAAATTATACATGGTATTTTTCATATTGGAAACGATTGTTTCTAAAATTAGGATTTTTTTCGGAAAAAGATCTACTCTCTTCGCTTCATTGGGAATTGAACCACAGAACTTGTGATTTCCAGTCGGGTGCTTTTCCATTAAGCTATTAGAGGGATCGCACCAAATATTTTTTTTCGTAAATAGACGCTATTTGAAGCATCTATCTCAATTAGACTATAGTTTTTCGACAGAATTTTGTATTAAAAAGTATATGTTTTTAGGATTCGGCAATTCGTGACACTTGTGCCACTAATGGTGAAACTTGTAAGTTGATAGGTGATAACCGAATGACGTGCATCCAAAGACGTTGCAATTCAGGTCAGTTTTGTATATATAAAGACATTTTATACTTTTCTGAGGATTAATTTTCGTAATATCTGAAAATATAGGCGAGAGACGGTACTTCTGGGACGACAGTAGATTTTGCACAAAACTAATTTCATAGTATTGAATCAAATATAAATGTTATTTTATTGGTTAAACATTTTGCTTTGAAATGAAAGAAAGAAAATTTTATTCTTAATTTGCATTGTTAATGGTGAGTTTCTTTACCGGCCTAAGCCGATAAAATCCACTTTATTGTCCGCGAAAAATGCGCGTTTGTTATTTCGACTTGAGCGCACTGTTCTGTGCTGTATTTGTCCCTTAAAACTAACCCCAAACCTCCAATGTAATATCATAAGTAAAAAAATAACAATAAAATTTTTTATATAAAATAAATAATATGAATAAAAAATGTGTACCGATGCAGCTAAGTCTTTTTATAGTCTCGCGTGTTTGCAGAAACTCACGCCCGGCCGTAAAAACACTATTTGGCTGCCTTGTCATACAATATACTATTAAATTGACTAAGTAGGAAAATTCTGCTGTATGAAATGTACCTTCTCTCTCTGAATGCTTTTACAAATGGTTTACTTTCAAACGCTTCATATTTGAAAATTATTATAAAGTGGGATAATTTATTTATACTTCAAATATAGCAAACATCAATAATTATTTCAGCTGTTAAAAAAGCAGAGAAAAGTTGTTGTTCTGAAAGTGCTGAATAACAATATTGAAGAAGCAGTTCTAAAATAAATAAAAAGGAAAAATATTTCGATTCACTGCAATGGAACAAAATACATTTTTGTAATCCTATGGATTGTAAATAATATCACTTGTCAATTTTACTTTTCTTCAATTAGTAATTTATGAAAATGTAATCTACGCAATAAACACTCAAGTATGGTTACCTTAAATGTTTCATCATTTTCCTCGCTTAAATTTCACATTATAATTAGTGCCAATTGATTTGCGTCATTTATTTATAGGGGGCTAATCGGGACTACTGATTAGTGTCCCCAACCAGTTCCGTCACAGGGAATTAGTCGGGGGCTGGCTAGTCGGCCCACTTATCCCAGTCAGGGTCTAGTCGGGTACTGGTAAGGTATGTACAATAACACAACTGTGGCGTAGAATATTGTGGATATATGCACTGTTTTTGGAATTCTTATATTTAATATTATTTTCTCCGGGACATTCGATTATAGTTTTTTAAAAATCTTTATTAAAAATTAAATAAATGAAAAGTACAATCACAAATTCAAATTATTTTTATTTTATGAAAGATGCGATTCAAAACACATTTAACGACAACAATATTTTTAATAAGACACTTTTTGGAACAACGAAAATTTGTATAGGTATAAAAAAGAGTTTTTTGTTCTCTTTTAAATAAAATAACTTCTACTTAGTTGAAGAGTCAATGTTATACTTAATTTTGTTAAATTCAGTTGAAATTTAACCGAATAAGTGTGCGATACAAATCCTAACCTCAAAATTCAATTTTTCCATTTTACGAGCCCCATGCCACTTTTCCGGAGGTCTGTCAAAAATATTTGTCATGAGAGTTTACGGAAGCCGTGTGGCGGCGCCACCTATGCAGTTGGCCGATAATTCAAATATTATATGGCAAAAGTCTTAAAAAAAAAGTTTTTGTTGAATAAAAATAATTTTTTGGTAGTTCTGGGTAAAAGATAATGATTTTTAAGACTTTTTTATTCATTTGAATCAGAAATATGTTGGGAAATCGTAAAATTCACTGATTTTAGGCATAAATCCCAAAACATTCCAAACATGCGGCGACTGAAAGAAAATTTTGAATAAACGCAGGTTTCCTGATTTATTGTTTATTATTAATTTTATAATTACTTATTGTTATTATTATATATTTATTCAAGTTCAACAAATTAATCACGTTAAAAACGATTCATAAAATCCAGAAAAATATTCTAATGTTAATTATAACTAATTTAAAAAAAAACTCGTGGTAAAGTTTTAAAAAAAATACTTCCGGTTTTCTTTATTTGACAATAACTATTTAAGTTTTATTGTTTTTTTTTAATTTTTAGGTAAAAGTTGCAATTCTTATTTAATTTTAATTATGTAGGGCTTATTGTATTCTTTAAAAGAATCTCTATAAATCTCATTGCTACGTTTTTATTTTAAAAATTTTATTTATGAAAACCTATTGTTTACAAAAATAACGATTTTATAAGCTCTAAATAAAATAATTTTAATAAAAATGTACCAATGACATTTACAGAGAATCTTTTAAGGAATAAAATAAACCCTACAGCATCATGATTAAATAACAGTTGCAACTTTTACCTAAAGTGAAAGAGAAAAACAGTAAACCCTAAAAACTATTCTTAAACGCACAATGAAAATTATGAAACTGTCTTTATGAAACTTAAAAAATTATCACTTCGAGTTCTTTTCCAAAACTAGTTATACTGAATTATAAAATATTTTCTTCGATTTTATAAATTATTTTCACGTTTATTTTTTAGTTTGAAATAACTTATTGAGTTTATATATGTTTATTTTAAAAATAAGTGTAATGAAAATTCCCTTTTTGTCTTAAGTCTTGATATAAATTTCATGAAAATGGTTATGTCAAAAAGCAAATTTTTAAATGAATTTATTAAAATTAATTAAATTTGTTAACTATACGATTTTAGCTCATTTTTTTAAACTTTAAAATTGAAAATATATTGAGATATATTTTTTTATAATAAAATACAAATCCGTTGTTTTAGATTGTACTAAATATTGCCCATTATTCACAGTTAATATTAAAAATAAAATAATATTTTTAAATTAAAATAATAATAAATAATATTTTTATATTTGAAAGCACTTTCTTTTAGTTTTATTTCTCTAAGATGTTAGAAAATGTCGCGAAGATCACTTTATATACACAAAGATTGTTTAACACTGTCATTAAATTACTTTTAAAGTTTTTTAAAACTCAAAATTCGTATTTTTCCATGCATTTGTTGCGAGCATAGACCAACTGCATAGGTGGCGCCGCCACACGGTTTCCGTCAACATATCGGGCTGCATTTTACTCAAAAGAAATAAGAGTTTCATATTTTTCGCGGTTTCCAAATTTCCAAGTTGTTATTTACAATATAGAACTATGGCCATAGATGATAATTACTTCTAATTTTAAATGTTGAAATTTCTTACGTTAAATAATTTGAGAGTTCAGATTGTTCAAGCTATAATACTTTTCAAGTATTTTACACAAAAATTATTAAAATTAAACATTGTCAATCAATGATTCTTATAATCGTAAGCTAGCGAAGGTTAGTAGTAAATAGAGCGGAGAATTTAAAATCCAACAAAGAGAGTCTTAAAGTCTCTTTGAATTAATAATAAAAATGTCCTTTTAAATATTCTACAAGATTTAAATATTTAATTCTGTTTAACTTTTTATTTGAAACATGTAAGCCGCATTTTATCTTACGCATTTTCTGTTTAAAAAAACAAAAACTACAATTTCAGGTTTTTGTGAAAATGTTTATTAAATGTTTGTTTTCATTAATGAAAAACTAGTAAATAATTGCGCTATTGTATAGATTAACCCATTATATATAACACTCCGTTAGCAACTTAAAAATAGCCTACACAGAGGATTAGGGACATTGCCTAAAAATGTTCTCCGAATAGCCCCCGACTAGTGCCGGACTTTTTTTGGGGTTAAGTGGGGCTGTTTCTACACGAGAGGTTAAATAATTTTAATTAATTAAACATTTTTTTACAATCCAATTAATAACTGAAAGTGCTTCTTCCAGTTTACAAATAATCGGATACTTTATTTATACATTTTTTTGATGAATACACGTAAAAATAAGGCTTAGTTTCAATTTGTTAGAAATTCAAAATAATTGCTAACATTATAAACAACTTTGATAAACAAATATGTTTCAGTCAGGTCTGTCTCTAAATTAAGATTTCAATCCTTTCACGGAATTGTCTGCTTCGAGAATAAATAATATTTACGATGAATTAAGAATTGAAAAAAGAGCCCGATTACTGATTTTATAATATTCTGAATAAACATGAAGATTGTTAATAAAATGTGATGGTTTAATTTTTTTTTAAAATTTTTAAGTTGTGTTCAATGAAAGAAAAACGTTTTTTTTTCGAAAATCGTCTTATACAAATATTTTAAATATTAAGTTCTCTTTCATTAAAAAATATCCACGTACAAATTCAAATTTAGAACTGATTTGAAATTATAGAAGATTCATTCTAATATCCATTTTTCAACTTGCTATTTCTAATTGTCAGTTAAAAAAATTAAACATAGTTTTTTTTAAGCAAGCTTTTATTAAAATGTAGTAAAAATAAGGGAAACAATTTTCCCCAAAAAGGGGGTTTTTATCATTATTTTGCAATTGGGCATGCTGAAGTGTGTCGAAATTGAAATGCAAGGTATGAATATTTCATTGCTTAAATTTGGGGCGACGTGAAACTATAGCTACACCCCTGAAGCGCCCGTACTGGTTGCGGTGTATATCCTCGATCGTATAGTCTTCGGTAGTATAGTGGTAAGTATCCCCGCCTGTCACGCGGGAGACCGGGGTTCGATTCCCCGCCGGAGAGATTTTTTTAAATTTTTTTTAAGAATACTTATATAAGCAATATTATTAGTATCCAGATTATGAAATTCATTTATTTTTTACTAATTTTTTCACTAATTTATTAATAATTAATAGTTTTATTCTCCTACATTTTTTTATAACAATTCGTAAAATATGTAAACATTAAAATGAACAAAAATTGAATTTAAAAATAAATTTAATAATACTATAATAATTGAATGTAATTGAATGTAATAATATATATAATATATATTCGCCTTTCCTGAATTAAATTAAGTGAGTGACAATTAAAAACTGAATTAATTACTTCACAATCTTACGATACAAATATTGTGACAAGACATTTTTTCTCAACAAAATACAATCAATAACAAAATATATCAATTTTTCACGGAATAGTTGGATTTTTCATCAACAAGAATAATTTTCTCTTAAAAAGAACGAATTTTTAAGAAATTAAATAAATTTTCAACCAAATAGCTGTTTTTAGACTAATAAAGATATATTTTTCTTCCAGAAATGGAATAGTTCAATTTTAATTTAAACAAATAATTTTTAATAAAAAAATGAAATGTTTCCAAAACAGTTGAATTTTTGAACAAAAATGTTAAATTTTCAGTTAAAAAAATATTTTTTAACAAACATAAAATAAGTATTCACCAAAAAAGTTAAATTATCTACAAAAAATTATTTGTAACTAAAATAATCAATTTTTAACATCAACAACTAGTTGAATTTTCAATGTAACTATAATGAACTTTTTACCAAATAGTTGATTTTTTTGAGCTAAAAATCCAAATTTTCTATAAAATAATTAAATTTTTAACAAATTTTCAACAAAATCTCACCTAAAAATGTGAATTTTCAACCAAAAAGTTTATTTTCGACCGAAAAAGATTAATTTTTAACTTGGCAGTTGAAATTTTAACACACAAGATCAAATTTCAACAAAAAGAGATGAATCTTCAAACCAAAAATGAAAAATAATTGAATTATTGAATGTTCAAGTGAAGAAGACGGATTTTTAAAAATGCAGTTGAATTTAATATAAAAAAATGACTTCTTAAGAAAATTTGTTTGAACTTTCAACAAAATTATTAGATTTAGAACAAAATAATAGAACTGTTAATCATACAATATAAATTCCTAAACCAAAATTTATTTCTCGTTTAATTCTATTGGAAAAAAATCATTGGCAAAAATTATGAAGCCTGCGATAAATAAACTGGAAGATTGATCGTTTTTAGGAAAAAGAATAACGGTTTGAATAAATTTGAAAGTTCATTCTTAGTACTTTCAAAATATTCTGTTACAAAACGGGAAATTTTTGTCAAAAATAAAATTGATTTTCCATTGCGCGCTTTTTAATTCTCGACCACATACTTTTAAATTCGTACTATACAAAGTGTGTGGTACTTTTGTAAAACAAAATACACTGTAAATCCCATTTAAATATCTCCCATTTAAGTAATTCTGAGAATTATGCGTAGGTGGTTTCATGATGAGAGGAGCCGCTGGGTAGAAAAGGAGGGCGTGATCAGTCAAGCGTGACAAACAGCAGGAGGGCCGCACTCTCTGTTCATTAGTTGATTCAGGTTGCGTCATGCACCCAAACTGACTGTTCACTTTCGGAGAGAAATAATGTTTTATTCGATTTAAGTAAAGGCTATTTGGAACCAGAACCGAAACCGCACTTAAATGGGATTTTCAGTGTAATAATTGTTATTAACAAACTTTAGGTGAAACTGTAGAAAAGTTAGTAAGGAAAAACTACTTAGATTTTCTTTCCGTTGACATTTTAATTCTTTTCTTCTCAATTATTTTATTTTCCTACTTTCCTTCTTTTCACTGAGAAATTTCTTTTAAATTAAATTGGAACAAAAGTAGGCTTGGTTGATAAATAGCCTTGAATTTATGCGTCCTTGGTAAGAATGCATCGGTGAACGATAAGAAATCGTAGCTACTTTACGATTATCTTTCAAAGAGAGTGAGATGGGGGGGGGGGAGTGAAATGTGAAATTGGCAGAATTGCCTGAACCATCTTTTACGTTGGAGTAAGGAAGACGCAAAGAGTCATGCATTAATCAAGCAGCTGGTTGAGATTAACGACTCCCTACACGGTATCTTAAAACGGGAATGAGACGAACTCTTATCTCGTAAAAGGTCCAATTAAGTGCCTCTGCTGATCTACTCCCGTCTTTTGATTTCGAATACTTTTCAGTTAAAGAGACCTTTGACGGGGGTCCTTCCACGAATTGCTAATGTAAATGGTTAAATGGTTTTTTCCACTATTTTATGTTCCTCCACAAATGATAAATCTTTCAGTTTAATTAGGTGCGTACAAAAAGTTGATAATTTATTGACTGACTTGAACTCTTCAATACGACTCATATTTCTTTCACTCAACTTCTACTCTTTCACTTGAATAGTATAGAACTGAATGAGAATTACACTTAAAATAGAAAGGTTAGCAATACGTAGAAGCTTTTAAAGCTTCCCCTCCCTTACTACCTTACATTTCCTTACATTCCCATACATACCCTTAGTTACTCCCTCATCACTTCATCTTCGCACCTTCGCAAACTATTTCCTCTACGTTCCTCTCTTCTCGCTTCCCCACCTAACGTCCCCCCCCCCCCCCCCCCCCCCCCCCCCCCCCCCCCCCCCCCCCCCCCCCCCCCCCCCCCCC
>JAAAKG020139391.1:0-12371 GCA_010014905.2 Druon quercuslanigerum
CGAAAAATGCAATACATGTATTGTAAGGCTCGTATTTTGTGGAATCACCGTGAAGCATCCCAATTCGAGTGAGGCATTCACAATCACCAGATTATAGTTGTCGACGCTTTGGCCTTTAATTTGCAATGGTCTGTGCAGAAATGAGGGCAATACAAGGAAAGAGTGCGGCGCGCGGGTAAATTCATTATCGAGCGCGGAGCGCGAGAACCAACAGTCGCGCGTCCTAGGCGCGCTCAAACTTGCAGATTTTTTACTACAAAATAATCTGGGGGAAACATAGAATTAACCGGATGTAAATTTGCAGTATTCGCAATTCTTTAGAAAAAATAGTGCGATTACTAGTATCGACAATCTGTACATTTTATTTATGCGAGCAGGTGAAACACGAAGCTGCAAATGATAGTGACTGAAACAAATACGAAGCGATTATAACATACGGGTAGATTATCTCCATCGGACTTTCCATATTGTATTTTAACATTTTTACTCCGTAAACGATTAATTAATGATAATGGCATATGTCAGAAAACTATTAAATATATTCAAGCATTTTTATTATTTCTGCACTAGTTTAAAAAATTCTTCAATCCTTTTTAGGGCGGTCCAAAAATACATTATAAACATTGTTTGTCTCTGGAAAGCAACAACCCATTTAATTTGGTTCCTAAAGAGAGAAATCCGATGTTTTTGTTTAAAATCGGTCGTTATTAAACCATGCCCGGGCCTTTGAAGTTAATACGGGGTTTTAAATGGGAAAAGGTCCGTTGAAAAAAGGAAAAAAACAACTTGTCATCAAATTTGTATAAATTAGAGTTTATTCACGGCGCAAGGAATGTTCAAGAAATAATTTCCACCTGATAACTTTTAATCCTTCTACCTCCAAAACCCTCTTATACCAGTTTTATGTCAAATTCATGGCAAAGACGATTTAAAAAAATCTGGCATAAATGGTAATTATTGGAGAATTCACAACTTTCTAAATATTTTAAAACTAATCTTCAATTGTTTTAATAATTGCGAATTGCTCAAGTAAACTTTTTACCTCAGTAAATAGCGAAAAGTTATTATTTGTCGGGATGAGTGATACACTTCATGAATGTTAAAAGTGAAATTCTTTCTTTAACATATTTTCCAATTGAGGTGCATTTTCGTAAAGCAGACTCCTCCGATTAATTTCGAACTCCGTAGACGCATGTTTCGTGACGAGCTGATTACGCATATATAATTGAAATTGTTGATTGATATTTCAAATTTTATTTTCATGGTATAAAGCATGCAAAACTTATAAAATTAATGTTTTTTTTATTTATCTCGATACATACAGAAGTTTTCAGAAAAGTTTTAAGCACAAAATTGTAGATCCACTCAAAATATACATTTCTAACTATAAACGCTTTTCCTCTAAGATTAATATGTCCTGAGAAAATCGCTATTGAAATTTAGTTAATGCAACAGGCTTGAGTCCATTTAGGCGCTTCAAACGGCTGTCGAGTTCGCTAGGGGCAAACTAAATCTAAATGGTTGAGTTGTTGAACGCCATATTTTAAGCACATAATCTAAAGGCATCTATGGCCACGACTTTTATAGATTTCTTCAGTAAATATTACTTGGAATTTTACCTGAGCCATTCTAATCAGTATTTCTTTACCTTGTTAACAATAAGAAATAATAATATTTTTTTAGATGATTATTGCTGTAATTTGTAAAAGAATGTACATTTTTGTTCTCCTAATTTGTTTTTAATTGCAAGAAGAATTTTCGTCTACAGGGGCATAGTGTAAAAGATTCGAAAAAGTAGAATTTTCTCCGCCTTTCCTATGAAAAGGCATAAGTGAATAATTATTAATTGGTCTAGTAATTTGAAAACCGTCTTTCACAAAAAATATTACTCTTAACGTTCATTAGATATACCATTTATCTCAAAAGTACTAACTTTTCACCATTTTCTAGAGGAAAAATTTGTTTAAAAAAATGAAAATTTATGACGTACTTGCAAAATGTCTTAAACAGAAAAATATGACTCTTAATATTCGTTTAAGTAAAATAAATAATAAAAATAAAAATGAAATTAAAGTAAATAAAATGTATTGTTGTACAAATAAAAATTGCTTAAACAATTGGAAGATAGGTTAAAAAATGGTGACTATTAAGATTTATTAACTATTTCATTCATTCCTGAAAACAATAACTTTTCACGATTTACTGGGGAAAAAAGTTTGCTTAAAAATTTGATAATTAATTTTTAAATACTTGAAAAGTCGTATATTATTTAAAAATCATCATCTATGGTAGAAAAGATTGCTCTAGTAAAAAAAGCACTTTTTTGGACCACCCTGATCCTCCTAGTAGCAAATTTCTTTATCTTATTGAGCTGATAGTAAT
The DNA here is from genome assembly GCA_010014905.2 of Druon quercuslanigerum. NCBI lineage: Eukaryota > Metazoa > Arthropoda > Insecta > Hymenoptera > Cynipidae > Druon > Druon quercuslanigerum. Next base: position 2,383 of record JAAAKG020139391.1, read on the forward strand.
AAACCTACATTTGACATTAGCGAGACATTTTATCATTATCAAGCCAATTAAAACGAAAAAGTCTCGCGTGATGTGGGTGTAGTAAATTCGCATTGAACTGATGATAGATATTTGTATATTTAAATGGATACCTTTTGCAACTAACATCAGCTGATGACTAATGGACTTACGAAACGATTAACTCCGTCTGGTACATTTATAGCGTCATCAAAGCACCATTTAGAATCATAAACGCGAGAGGGTCCTAGCGGATGCCGTCATGCTAACCCTATGGTGTTATTCCCTCATCCCTTCTTCTATTAACACATTTATTGCCACATATTATAAAATGGGCTAGTTAGAACAACAGCTCTGAATAACTTGCAGGATCCCTCATCCCTAAATCTAAAAATTATACATACTGAAAATATAATTATAGGGGAAACTATGCAAGAGTAATTAAACTTCCAAAGTTTCTGTATACTTCAGAGAAAACAATTTAAAACAGTAATTAAAACCCCGCGAAATCTTAACTTTTTATTTCATTGGTTCCACACAAAATAACAATTTATAAAATTCACTTCTCATTGAAGAATAGGTCATCGCTTCTGGTGGCAAAATTAGAAATAAAACAATACATTCTTATATATGACCGTCGAAAATTGTCGGCACGATCAGCAAAAGTACTATTAACAATTAGGGCTGACTTTGAAACGTCTCTACTTCTTCAAAAATTGAGCGAGAAACTTTTTGAATGAACCTTTGAAAAGCTTCTTAAATTGCACGTCTTATTAGCTCAAATATAGATATTTTTGACATTTCGGAGAGAATATATTGCGTGAAAAGTTAAAAAATATATTAAAGATTTCTCGAATCTTGTATCTTGATTTCAACTAGCGGCATGGCCAAGGAAAGTATAGCAAAAATCTCCATAAAAATTAATCTCTGCAGTCTTATCTTAAATTTGAGCTGATAAAACTGAAAAAGTCTTCACGCGTTCTAGAGATATGACTAAAAATGCCAAGCGTGTCTGCACTTCATTTCAGTCGCTTTAGCAGCGAGTCTGGCTGTCTGCTTGTGCTCGCCGACTGAGGTTCGACGCAAACACGCTTGGACATTTTATTGTCATATCAATGCTAAAACTTTCCTAGGCCATGTCATAAATTGAAGCCGAAGTAAACAAATCGAAAAACTCTTGAATTTTTTTTAAACTTCTCACGCAGTGTATTTTCTTAAAAATGGTAAAAAATATCTCTGTTAGGGCTCAATTGACACAAAAATTAATAAGCTTTTTTAACGGGTTTTTAAAAACTTTATCGCTCTATTTTTATGCGAATAGTCACGTTTGAAAGTCAGCAGTGATTTTAAATAGTACTTTCGCTGATCATGGCGACAATTTCCGACGGTAATGTACATCATTGTGAATTATCACTGATAAACTTCAAACTTAAATTGGGTTAATGGGATGAAATTGCGAAAATTATTTGAACTATTGGGAAAAATGATCGAACCGAGATTTGTTCACCTTTTTTGATTTTGGAGATTTTGTTTTTTGTGTATTTTAAAATGCTTTGTGCCTTTGTCACTTTGATATTTATTTATCGGAATAAATTACGGACAACGATTTCAATGGTATAATTATTTAAAAAATTGAACAATAATGAGGTGGGCACTCCGAGTATCCCGGGTGTGTTACAACGTGGATAAAGTTGGGTGCTCACACAAGGTAAAATTAAATAATTCACAATTGTATAGGTAACTATTCGAAATTGAACAGTGAAAAAAACTTTCAACACTAAATTGCCTAAAATTATACACATTAAAAATTGTGATTTCAGTTGCAAATCTTCAAGATAGACCTGTTTATAAAGATGTTCAAAATTTTACGATTTTAAATGATCCACATTCAAAACAACAGAATTTGTCGAATTTTCAATTTTAAACCTGCTTGAAATAAAAACGAAATGAAGCCTTACAAAATTTTTTCAAATTTTAATTACGGATTTTCCTAATGTCTTTTTATTTCAAGGCGTCAATCTTAAATTTCACCGTTGAAAAAATTCAGGGTTTAAAATAGTTGAACTTGAAATTGTATTAAATGATGAATAATTTAAATTTCTACTTCGATCTTACATTTTGAATTGTTAGGTACCCATGAAATAGTGAATTTTGAACATTCTTAAATTTGAAATTGTCAGTTCTGTTCGCTTATGTACATGGAAATGTTTAAGGTTTCTCGTTAGATTAAGCTAAGCAGCAGTTGGATGGATCATCCTTTTATCCTTTCTTTTGAAATTCTTCCATTCAGAGTATTAAAAATTTTATAGTTACAAACTTTTTGATTTTAAAATATATGTTATTGAAATATGTTCACTCGCAAAGATTTATAACTTGAATCGAAGTGTCTCGTAATCCCGAAATTCGTAATAGTCACATCTTTTCCATATATTTGGCTAGTCTTCTCGAAACTTCGGGACTAGTTTATTCCCTTTTCCATATGTAAGTTCCATAACTCAAAGCAGTATTTTTCTCTCAAAGAGAATTCTAAAAAAAATAAAACACTAGCGGGACATTTTCTCACAATTTTGAATTTCTGTTTGTATTCCAACAATCTTACAAAGAAAGAGGGCTCGTTTGATGAAGCGTGGAAAACGGAATGGACAAGGGGCGGAGTTCCATAGGCGGCGAAAGAAATAGTGACGCTCGTTCTGAATGACTCCTAAAGTGTGAAAAAACGATGCCTATGGAAATTCAGTCTATAAAGTGACATTGTAATCTGTCAGTTTTTTTGTCATCGCTTTTATAGGTGGCTCAAAGAAAAAGATAGACGAAGTCTTATTTCCCAACCTGTGATAGACGGTGTCTAATGTTTCAGAAAATAATCGGAATTCGTCAATGCTTCTTATGACTTTAGATAAAGGCATTTAGAAAAAAATGAAGTTTATAATCTTTTTTGTCTTTAATAACAGTTTGACTAGATGAATGCAAATATACCACAAACAAGTGATGTCTGTTTATTTGTATAAGTATAGGGAGTCAAGGGAATGTTAAATTCATTTTCGCGAAGGGTGCGTGACCCCCTTAATCCGGAACCGTTTGACGGCAACAGACACTTACTTTCATACCTGCATATAGATACAATATGGCTTTAATATACATTCTCCACGGTCTTGCAGCATCATCGTCATTTGGGGACGATCATATGTATTGTGGTACATTGGGGTCTTTCCTTCCATATGTGATCAAAATGGCCCTATGTCATCGAAATAATTGGTCATGATCATTTTTTTTCGATTGTCATAGGCGTCTTCTTGGCACACTTCTGACTAATGAACGAGAGATTTAATTGTTTAGAATGACGAAAGAGTTTTTTTTATAAAAGATGATAAAGGAGTTATATTTCTGATTTATAATATAAAATTTGGTAAACAAATATATAATTCTGAAATTCTACAGAGAGTTTGTGGTGGAGTGTAATTGTGTCTGCAAACTTAGAATTATGGAACACAATTTTAATTCTGATTAAGAAGAAGGGAATTTAAATATCCCTGTTCGAAATTCAGAATGATAATTATTGACTAAATTCTCTGTTCCAAGTCAGAATTTTTTTTTGATGACCAAAAATGATATGATGTTCTATCTCAGAATTATATTTGTTTTTCCAAATCCCCTGTACCAAACGATAAGTCCTTAAAACCGGGAATTTCAAATCATTCGTCAGACGTAGACACCCTGTACGCATTTCGCAATAGCGTCAAAGCCCGACTGGGTATACTGACAAGAAGTTTCTCATTCAGGCTAAAGCTACATAAAAGTTTGAATAATTTTTATAAGCTTCTATAAATAATGTGCATTTACTTTAGACATTCATAGGCATGTCTGAAGTTACTATTAATTGAGTTTTTGTAGGATTTTTTGCAAAAGTGCTGTCTTTATTTTAAAGATAATTTTTATACGTGGGTAATTGGTAATCATAGAATTATGAATAATTATTTAAAAGTCGCAGAACATTTCTGGTTTTTCTGTTTCTTTGTTAATTCGTCATTGAAGGCTGTTAATGCTATTTTTAACTAATTTGTTCCCTCCAAGGTTCTTTTTCAGGAATATGTAAAAAAGTCACATTCTAAGGTGTCAAAAAATAAATTATAAGCAGTACTATACTTGCGGGACTAAATTTGTATAAATCAAGAATAAAAAGTTAGTACCTGATTCAATTCTATAGTTTATATAAAATAATTAAAACAATTTAGAATCAATAATTTTACTATGCTGTACATGCAAATTCAGAAGAAGCAGCTGCTTTTTATTTTAATCACCCAATTTTAATTTATAGAGTCACTTTAGCTTTATGAACGCTATGCCATACGTATGATTTAAGTTTAAAAAAATGGAAAAATCTATTTTTATTTTCCACATTTATAGCAGATGCACATGAGCACCTGTCGAAGCAAAGTAACTATGCAAACTGCTAAAGTGCGTCAAGAATTGTGCACTGAAGTGGTAGAGGTTTTCTGATCTGCAGGTGCCATGATTTTTCTCATTTTGCAAACTGTAAAATTATGACAATATTTTTGACAAGTACATCTGGAATATTTATCCGGTTTTTTAGATCCACGAGCGATAAGGCTCTATTCATTAGTAATTATTTAAGATGCAGAAATTAAAGCATGAATAAGCATAATAAGAAGGCTCCATTATAATCTACTCATTTTAAAATGTCAAAATACCGAGTTTCATTTTAAATGCTTCTTAAATCGTTTTGTTCTAGATTTTTCGCTCACCTCGATTGATACAAGCTGATTTGAATAATTGATTTCTTGTTTCAGCCCGTACGACCTTAATTTTTAAATCTAGACGTTTCATGCTTACATGCGTTGTTTGTCGCTTCTAAGGTTTTTTGTGAGTCACGAAAAAAATCGATAATTAGCAAACTGTGTTGCAGTGACAATTTCTGATTACTCATTGAGCACATTCGTGGGCGATTCACTCAAATTTTTAGATTTCACTCCTTCATTATTGCCTGGTGATTTTTGGATAAGAGTCACAATTAGAATAATCAGAGGATATACATTTTAATTCAACAAAAGTAAAGTCGAGGCATTTTTGATTATTGTGTTTACCCTATCGGTAATTCACTTTAAATAAAATGTTTTTAAACCGTCTTTAAAAAAATTGTATAGAATACAGTTCGTATAATAAGATTGCAATCACCTTTAATAATAATTTTGTATTATCTTAAACATGTAATAGTGTAGATTTAATTATTACTCGAGCATTTATGCAGTTATGTATTTTATTTTTCAATATCTTTTATTCAAAACGTAATATTTCCTGAATTCACTTGTGTAATTTTTGCTCAAGTCTAAAGAAATGTTTGAATCAGACACGTAGTATACTTTTTCATATTGCAGGCTATTATTTGATTCCATTCTTCAATTCGTCTACTGAAATGCGTCAATAAAGTGAATTTTTAGCATTACATCAGCTGATTTGCAGATTTGGGTACTTATAAAATTTATCATTTTCTACATTAATGTGTTACTAAATTTAAAAGCGCCTTTTTCGAAAGAAATTACTGTTTGCTGATGTGCCAGACCCGGACGGACAGCTCTGGGGTAACATTAAATAAGGATTCTGTCTAGAAACTAGCTGAATAGCTGAATATTTTGTCAAGATCTATATTTTGATTTTTTTATACATAATAAGTTTGACAATATAAAGACGTTAGGAGTCATCATTTTATTTATTTGGTTTTATTATAAAAATGAACTTTATTTTTTAAAACTGCACCAAGTACGTGGCAATCGTGACGTTTTGACTGTTTGAAATAGTGTCAAAAGAAAAATATAATATTACGAATAACCGTGAATAATGGTGGTTATTTCTACGCATGGCAATTACTATTTTAGAGAAAATCCATATTCAAAAGCAAAACTGATTGTAGTATAAAAACGCCGGGGTCATTGAATTTTACATTTTTTGTGAAATCGCCGATATGTATTAAATATACAGCATTTGATACTAGAATTTCCTATTGCGACAGAGACCTTTTATGAGAGGCAAATACAAAATTAGGGAGCTTTGAAAATGAAGTTCCACCCTGATATTATATTCTTATTGTTAGAAATTTAATTGTCTTATAATTTTATTTCTTATTATTTGCAATTGTTTTTACTGAAGATTATATTGTTAGTTCTTAATTGTTTTATTTGTTTAAAGAGCCGTCTTTTTGATTTTTTGAAAATTTATCTGTTTTAGTAGAAATTTCATCTTTTTGATATAAATACAACTGTTTGGTTGAAAACTAATCTTCTTCGCTTGAGGATTCAAATATTTTATTACAAATTTCTCTTCTTTGGTTAAATTCAACTATTTTTTATTAAAAATAAAAATATTTTTTAGATCTAATATTCATTATGACATTATTTGTGCAAAATTCATCTTTTTGATTAAAAATTAAGCTACTTGGTTGAAGGTTAGTTATTTTGAAAGTGTTTTTTTCTGCACTGGAAGCAAATTAATTAAAAAAGAATGGAAATATTATTTTTTTACGTTGGATAACGAACTTTTACCTGTTTCAGAGGAGTTGATTTAATAACTTCTAATAATTTGAAGGAATTATTATTATTATTACACCATTAAGCCGTTTCCCTTTCGGGGTAGGCGTGACTCACTCGGTAGGGAGGGGAGTAGTGTGAGGAAGGGGTTATAAGTTATTATTATTTTTTATATAGATAATTTTGTAAAACTTTTAGTTGGTACTTATACGTTTTACAAATTTCTATTCTGTTAAATAAAAATATTTTTAAAAATTGTGATCGTGCGAAGAAATTCCTAAGACGAGCCTCGGTTAGACTAGAAAATTGTAAGATAAAGCGAAATCTGTTTTACCTACTAATGGCTGATTCTTAATCTAAGATAAATAATATTTAAACTTTTACACTTTTCATAAATATTGAGTCCTTAAACTTTGTTTACACTTATTTTCTGTTAGACCGTATTTAACGTTCATTTTACGTTTAATAATATATTTTGAAAAACTAATATGTCATAAATGTAAAGAATATGTTTAAGCAGTACGCTACGAATAAAATATAGCAATGCCTAGTGTTTAATTACGTAGCTTTTTTTATTTAAAAACGGGGTTTGTCTTACACTGTTAAAAATTTATTTCGGAATTTTACGAAGCAGTCAATGGATTTTTCTTGCAGTAACATATTTCGTAAAATAACAAAACGGTTTGTAATTTTCAGTAGCGCTGACGGCATCGTCTTTCAGTTACATGTTTCGTAAAAATCCGATATTTTTTTGTAATTTTCAGTAACGGTAACGTAAAATTCCACGAGTAATAAATTTTTTTCGGTTAATTATGTTTTTAATACATATACATTGCATTATGCAAATGTTTGCTGAAGTTTATTTTTTGTTTAAATTCGACTATTTGGTTTAATGGTGATCTTTTTAGGTACAAAATTGAATTATTTGGTTAAAGAATGAACTATTTGGTTGAAAGTTTAATTATTTCGTTGAAAATTCATCTTTTTCGGTTTACAATTCAACTGTTTTGTCGAATGCCCTTCTATTTGAAATGAAAATACGTTTTATTGGATTGAAAATATATCTTTTTTGTTGAAGATTCAACTTCTGCTAAAAAATTTAATTACTTGGTTGAAAATGCAACTATTTTCGGTTGAAGTTTTACCTTTTTTGTTTGAAAATTTGACCTTGTGGCTAAAAAATGTATCTTTTGAAAGATAGACAAATTGTAGGACACAAACACATTTTAATCCCATCCGATTATATTTTGCGTAAGTCACGACTTTGGATATCATCAAAATGCCTCACCAATTTGAAAGGATTTTAAGAAATTTCAAAGTATTTCAAGAGACAGGAGACTAATGAGATTTCGACGATTCAAATGTATATGAAGGGAGTTTATAAGATTTTAAAATATTTGCTAAGACTTCAAAGGATTTAAGAGATTTTAAAACAAAAATATATCTACGGATTTCAGAGGATGTCATAAGATTTTAAAGTATTTAGAGAAATTGAAAAGAATTTACGAATATTATAAAGGATTTTTTGTCTAACTCCCCTAGAAAACGCGCAGTTGTCCGAACGTAATGCATGCTTGGTATATGTGACAACTTCCAGCCGAGCGACGTTTGCACATTCGGAAAAATTGAACGGTTTTAAAAGATTTCAATGAACTTTAAAGGGATTTCAAAGATATTCAGGAATCTCGTAAAATTTGAAGGAATTTCAAGAAGTTTAAGAGGTTTCAAGCGATTTTTATAGGATTTTTAAAATTTCAAACGATTTTACCAAATCCCTAACAATGTTAAGGGACTTTCTCAGTTTTTAAAGGATTTTAAGGAATTTCCAGGGAGTTTAATCGTTTTGAAAGGAACTTAAGCGTTTATGCACGATATCCACGGAATTCATAGGATTTCAAGAAATTCATATAACTTAAAAAATGTTAAGGGATTTACAGAATTTTTAAATTAATTCACGGGATTCTAAATAACTATAATGGTTTCTAAGGATTCTGGATTTGGATCATGTCAATCGCTGGCAAGTCGCATTGCGGCAAGTCTCATCGCGGCAACTCTCATTTAAAAAAATATGCAGACCATAAATGTTTGGTAAAAATAAAGAAAGTCACATTTGCCGCGAGTCACATTTTCAGCAAGTTACATTGCGGTAAGTCCCATAGCGGCATATCTTGTTCGAAAAAATGTGCAGGTTACACAAAAGTGCAAAAAGTTTTGTAATTTTTAGTAGTTTCATTTTTCCTGGACTTCAAATTTTTCTGAATGACAGATGTCACAATGTTACTTGCCGCAATGCGCAGTGTTGGGGGTTGGCATCACTCAAAAACCAGATTTTAAGAATGGTTAACTCCTCAACAATACATTTATTGAACCCCGTAAGGAATCGTAAGATTTGATCGACCCGCCCCCCCCCACCTAAAAAGCGTTACGTAATTAATGGACGTTCACACAAGATCATATTTATTTCAAGTAACAAATACGATAGTTTATATTAAAAATATTCTTTTTCGTTCCATTGAACTTTATTTTGAGGAAATCGGATGAAAGAGTGAAATGAGTATTTGATTAAATAATGATGTGAAAAGCAGTCCAACCCTTTTAACATGACGTTTAAAAAAGCATGAGGATAAACGTGAGGGAGGGTTCAAATGCGCATACGCGTGACGCGTGCACGCAGACGCGCACGTGAAGAGCCGAAAAGATAGGCAGAGGCAACCCCACGCGTCCCTGTGGTATTTAGCGTGTATTGAGTTTCACACAATAAAGCGCTTTGTGGAGTATCCGCTTACCCAGAGCACTACGTGCGCGTGCCAAAATGAAAAAACCGCAAAACGACATGGCCTTTTGTACAGCCTTGCGCCCTAAGACCATTTTTGCAGCCAGCAGAACCTTCGCTTTCATTCAACTAACAACTTTCTTCTCTCGTCCATTCCGTCAGATTTCACTTCTGGACTCTGACCGTTTAGATCAGCCTGATAAATATTGATAAATAATTAATCTCGTCAGCAAAGGACCTTTTAAAGACATTTTTATTTGTTTTTAGATTTATTCGAAAGCTATTCTTCTTAAAACAGAGGGTCTTCACAAAACCGGGACACCGTGTAGACACGGTGTATTTTGTAATTCTTGAAACTTTTAACAATATTTCTCGCCTTATTTAAAATTCTTCAATTTGGAATGGTGAAAATGACAGTGAAGTTTGATTTGACAAAATCACATCTATAAGTAAAAAAAAACTATCCAGACCTTTTAAATGTCACTTGATAATACATGATATGATACTTATTAATAATATATATTTATCGTCTTCAAAATGTCTATAATTTTAATTCACAATTATATTTTGAATGTGAAATTCTAAAATAGTTCAATATTTCAGACCGTGAAACTAAAGTTTCCACTTAAACTAATTTTTACACTAATTTTTAGAGATTTCGAATTTTGAATTTCAAAATA
>JAAAKG020139392.1:0-12371 GCA_010014905.2 Druon quercuslanigerum
TTTAAACTTTTTCATCTGATTATGTGATGCTCCTATTTTAACTCGGAAATTGTCCAGACCTTCTTCACTAAATGACACATATTTGTTATGCCATCATTAACAAAAAGTTTTCTTTTTCGACCAACTGTCGATAACATTAAGCTTTTTCCATTTCTTTCAGCAGATAGATTACTTTTGGTTTTTAAAAAAAAGTTAACGAGTTGTTCCTTATTTTTATTGGGAAAATCTTGAACTAATTTTGAAAGATTTTCTTTAAGGTTGTTACAATCATGACTTATACCTTTGCCAGTTTTTTGGAAACATTTACTGTAGACCTGAATAACATTTGAGTGGTTTTTATTTTTTTCTGTTGAAACTACATCATTTTCAATAGTTTTTTTAAGTTTACCTGAAACATCTACGTTCGTTTGCAAAACTCTGAAATTTCCTTTAACTTTTTTTACCTTTGCGTGTGCAACACTAAATCAATATAATTAAACATAATTTGTAATTGTCGATTAAAAATCTCTTTTTCGAAATCAAGAAGTATCAGATAGCACGATCTACAAATACTCAAAAGGTATATGTCATTCTTTCAATTAAAATTCTCTAACAATAACTTTTTTATAGGACTTTTAGTTTTTTCGCTTATTAAAAACTTTTCCGGCTTAACATTTCCTCCCGTGACTTATTTTACAAATAAAATAAGCATAAAGTTATGAGTACTTTCATAAACAACCCTCAGTTCAATTAAAAATGTTTAATCTGCAAAAAAAGGGACCTAATGCGTCAAGCTGAGCAACAGAGTTCGCAAGCCAGCATTTAAGTAGTGGGGATGCATCTACGAAAAGCACCCCCTCCACACCTTCAGGCGTCATATCCGTGACCGTCACATATGTAACTTATGGGCTTCTATTTTCAATACGCCACCTAGCGGTAATAAAACTCATTTATGTATATATTTATATAAAAAGTACCCAATTTATAATTTTTAATCACCGTTTACTTGCATTTTAAATTTTTATATTCGTTTGATTAATTAAAAAGTGGTGATGTTAAAAAACGGCATTATTCGGAAAGCGTTCAAATAAAATATATCAAAATTTATAAAAAATGCTAAATTATTGATTGAAATTACTTGTTAGTAACACAATTTATAACTTTAGATCTAAGATAAAATTTAGTATACTTAATAGTTTAGACTACGCGACCACCCAAGCTTTAGCTAGTATAGGTTTTTATGTAAAAATCTAAAAATGCGCATAACTCGCGAAAGGGAGCAGCTAGAATTTTTAATTCAACTGATTTTTAATGTTCAAACGATGTAGAAACTTTCTGCGTTAGCAGATATTTGATCCATTTTATTAAAACTTAGCCGGCCTTCATGCACACCGTGCGCAGAAGATAGAAAAAGAGATATTTAAAGATTCAAATTTATATTAAAGGGAGAGAATGAAGCAAAGAAAAAGATAAGGGCCTTGGTTACGAAAGACAGAGAAATCGATTGAAAAAGTTTGAAAATCGTAATATACAGATAGAATGAAGGGTAAAAAAAGATAAGAATCCTCGGTCACGAAAGGTAGAGCAAGAGATAGAAAATTATTAAGATTGACGATAGGAAAAGATAGCGTTTTAGGGATGCAAAGTGACCCATTCAGAGAGATAGAATTAGTTCTATCTTTCCCTGTCCCCCAATTTCTATCTTTCTCATCAATCTTTCTACTTCCAGTAGGGTCAAATTATTGACAAGTTTTCAGGAGAGACCAAAACGTTTGCAAAAATTCAATTTTTGATTTAGGAAAATAATAAAGACATACTTTTGAGTTTTGAAATAAAGCGTGCAAGGTGTGCTGGCTTGAAATGCAAATTTTCTCAACTTTTGATGGTGAATAAAGTCTATGTTTCAATTTAACCCCGAAAAAGGATGATTTCTAGCCTTTTATTTGCTGAAATGATACAGTATAAGTTTGATTAGAAAATTTCATTAAATTCCAAAAAAATGCAGAGAGTTGTTTTTTCTTTCTCCCAAAAAACTGCAGTGCTGAAATGAGGCGTATGCTTTTCTCAACTTTATAAAGATTTAAATCCGTATTTTAAATTTAAAGAATCTTTTTTAGAATTTTCAGTGATGAGATATAAAAATTGCTGAGTGGGAGACATTATGTATTGGTTATTCCACTTATTGAACTGATTGCTTCGTGTGGCACAATTCCAATTTTGACGGAGGAGAAGAAACTATAAACTTATGTACATATGTATATGTATAATGTATATACTGCAGATGTAAGGTTGCCGTCCTCTTTGATCTTTTATAATGTCTGCAACTGCGTATAAATAATGAACAACAGGGACTGGACCGGGAAAACGGAAACATCGGCATTTTTAAGACCGGAAATCTTTACGTGGACCACCTGGTACTTTGTTTAAATTTCAATAAAAAGCCTTGCAGTTTATAATATGATGATGAGTTTTCGTTTCAACAGTATAGGTACAAAGTAAAACTTCCTTATTCATAAAAATTAAGTATCGAGTAAGAAAAGGCAATATCTTGCTTATTTACAGACTTCTTTCCGCTATTCCCCTTTTCCCAACTTTTTTAAAGCATTCCTTGTCTTCCCCTTGTTTGTAAGAAACTTCCCCTTTTTATCGTTTTTATCGCCTAAATGCGAACTGAATTAGTGTAACCCAATAAGAAAATCTATCCTTTTTTGGAAAATTCATCGTGTAGTTGAACTGTTTTCTGAAAAATTCGACCCTGTGGTTTCAAAATTGTCTTTTAAAAAAGACGTCCTTTTCGGCTCGAAATTTCGACTATTCCATTGAAATTTTATATATATGTATATTTTTGTTATGTTATGGTTTTTATCCACTGGTCTATAATAAATATTTTTTTAATATTGATTTTTGTTTATAAAATGTGAAAAAAATTGAATTTTGAGGTGATTCCTTATACTTGTAAAATTAATTTTTCAAACATCCGAATGTTTTATATTTTTTTGTATGATGGTTTTGATCAGATAAAATGTATTAAATAACTCGATCTTAATTATTTTTTTCTACTAGTCTAAAATCAATTTTTATTAAATATTATATCAGCAATTACGTCGGAATTCAACTTTTAGGGATTGTGCAGAAATTAATCTCGTCAGTTTAAAAATAAAAATCGATATTAAAAAAATATTGATTTTAGAATTGTAGCAGAAAAAATTAACATTAAATTATTTATTCCATTGAAAGTTCGTCTCTTTTTATTGAAAGTTGGAAGGTATGGTTATGAATATTTGTGTGTGGAACTGGTTTTTTGATGATTAATTTTTTGTTGAACAGTCAACTCTGTGGTTGAAAATTCGTCTTTTATGATTGAAAGTTATATTTTTCTTGTGAAAAGTTTATAATTTCAGGTTGATAATTCAACTGTAATCTAAAAACTTCGTCCTTTTGGTTTGAAAATTCAACTATTTGGTTGAATTTTATTCTTTTTTGTTTGAAAACTCGACCTTTTGGTCTAAAATTCGACTTTATAGGTTGAAAATTCAACTAATTTATTTAAAAATTTAATTATTTTGTTAAAGCATCGTCTTTTTTGCGGAAAATTCATCTTTTTTGTTAAAATTTGTACTTGTCGACGGAGAATTCTTCATTTTATGTTAAAAATTCATTTTTCGTTGAAAATTAATTTTTTGCAGCTGCAAATTCAACTATTTATTGAAAAATCTGTCTCTTTGGTAAAAATTAAATTTATTTCACTTAAAAATTTATTTTTTGGTTAAAAATTAATCTGTTTTGTTAAGGACTTGACTATTTCATTAAAAATGTAACTATTTGGTTTTGTGCCATTTTTTTCTTTCCTGATTAAAATTTCAACTCTTGTTTACAGTTCATATTCTTGGTTTAAAAAATTCACCTTGTTGGGTTGATCATTAAACTATTTGTTTAAAAATTCAATTTTTTGTTTAAAATTGTACTCCAGAGCTTGAAAGTTCAACTATTTAGTTGCAAATGGAACTATGTCACTGTTTGATTAAAAATAATTTCTTTTTTCAAAATTTTGCTATAAAAAGTATAAGGATGGGGAAATTAGGAATTTCGGTTGTCTGTATAGGTATATAAAACGTCTTTCATTGATCTTTAATGAAATTCAACTCACTGAATCTCCCTTATTCGAAAGGGGTCTGAAAAGATGTCGGTGTATTCGGTATATGTCGCATATGTTAAATATGCACTTGTGTGCGTGTTGTATGTTAATGACGATCTGGGTCGTTGGTATTGGTTGCCAAATAAATTCTATCAGGCGCTCTGCTGATCGTTCCTCTGAAGGCAAACTTCGGTTTTTTGTGGGTGGGAAGAAAAATGAAGAAAAGAATAGAACATCTTGGTATGTACGATTATACGGTTTTAATGTCGAATTCCTTTTAGCGATGTGTAATTTTTTTGCGGTTGTTTCGTAGCCTTTCTTCGAAGATTCAAGTATAGAAACCTGGGAAAGTTTGATTTTTATTCGATGTTTTGCAAGATTAGAGAATTACCCAGATAGAGTGCCGTTTCGTAGAAAACGCTTTTGTTTGTTCACGCCTGAGTGACTGCCGCTCACCCCGCGCATCTTCATTTACTCCTACTTGCCGCGCCGCGTCAATTCTCGGAAGAACTATGTCAGGGGGCCCTATTTCGAGGGTTCATTGTGTTTTATTTTTGGTTCAGAATTCATCTCTTTCGGGAAAAAATTCTTTTATTTGTTTGATGATATAATTGTTTGTTTGAAAACGCTTTCTCTTATTTCTTTTTCGTTCTTTTCACTTTTTTTTTAGTTTAAAATTAATTTTGCCTGCCTGTTAAAAGTATTTGTTGAACTACGTTGTTAAAATTCCATTTATTTTGAAGAGTCATTTAAGCATCTTTTTGGTTAAAAATTTAATTATTTTGTTGTAAATCTTTTTTTCTCTTCTGAAAATTAATTTTTTAAACTTATAATTTACATAAATATTCCACTTTTGGTTAAAAATGTATTGTTTTTAATGTCTTTAGCCTATAATTCAACTGTGTATTTTGCTAAAAATTAAATAATTTGTTAAAAATTCATTTAATTGTTTGATGATTCAACTATTTCGTTAAAAATTCGTTTTTTTATTTAAAATACATTTTTAACTAAACATTTTAATACTCTATTTTGGTTAAAAATTAATTCTTTTTAATTTAAAATTCAACTAATTAGTAGAAAATTCAATTTTCGGTTAACAATTCAACTTTTTTGTTGAGCATTCATTTTTTTTTGTAAAACATTAAATTTTTTAATTTGATATTTCACCATTTTGTTGAAAATTAAACTATTTGATTAAAAGCTCCTCTTTTTCTGTTGAAAATTCATTTTTTTTTTAAATTTACCTATTTTGTGGAAAAGTAGTTTTTTAAATTGAAAATTAATTTTTTTTAATGAGAAATTAAATATTTCATTTTTGTTTCAAAATTGTTCATTCTTAGATGAAAATTCAACTTTTTTGTTGAAAATTTATGTATTTTGTTAAAAATTCTTATTTTTTGTAGAAAATTAATCTTTTGGATTCAAAATTCAACAAATTAGTTGGCAGTTGAACTAGTTTTGTAAAAATTTATTTTATTATTCGTTTCATCTTCTTCGTTGAAAATTTAAATATTTTGTTAAAAATTGATTCTTTTTAATTGAAAATCCAACTATTTGATAGAAAATTAAATTTTCAGTTGAAAATTCGACTTTTTTGTTGAGCATTCAATTTTTTTTGTTAAAAATTAAAATTTTTAATTTCATATTTAACCATTTTTTTGAAAAGTAAACTATTTGATTAAAAGCTCCTCTTTTTCTGTCGAAAATCCATTTTTTGTTTTTGAAAATTTACCTTTTATGTGGAAAAGTAGTTTTTAAAACTGAAAATTAATTTTTTAACTGAAAAATTAAATATTTCATTTTTGGTTCAAAATTGTTCATGCTTAGATGAACATTCAACTTTTTGGTTGAAAATTAAATATTTTGTTGAAAATTCTTTTGTTTCTTTTGAAAATTAATTTTTTAAACTTAAAATTTACATGAATGTTTAATTTTTTGTTTAAAATTAATAGTTTTTAGTCGCAAACTGAACTATTTGACAGAAAATGAAGTTTTTTGTTGAATATTCATATTTTCGGGTTGCAAATTTAACTGTTTATAAAAAATTCGTCTTTGTGGCTTGAAAATTTAACTGTTTATTTCAAAATTTCTCTCTTTAGGATAAAAAGGCTAACATCTTTGTAGAAAATTGCACAATTCCGTTAAATATAAAACTGTTTGGTAAAAAAATAATCTTTTTGTTTATAATTTATATTTTTTATCGAAAATTCAACGACATGGTCGAACTGTTTTGTTTTAAAATTAATTTTTTTGTGAGAAGATTTTTCAGTTTAGTTAAAAATTTATCTCAGCGGTTGAAAATTAAAATATATTGTTTAAATTCGTGTTTTTTGTTGTTTAAAATTAATTTTTGTAACACAAAATTTAACTGTTCCATTTTTCGTATCTTTGTTATTCTGTTTTTATGAAAGTTAAAAGTTAATTAGTTTTAATTAAAAAAGTCTATCATTATATTCGTACTTAATAACTTTTTGGAAAATTCAACTATTTTGTTCAATATTTGTCCTTTTGGATAGAAGATTCGTTCATTTGGATTAAAAATTTAATTGTCTTCTAAAAAAGTCGTGTTTTTGGCTTAGACTTTGAAAGAATTTGTATAGTTGGATTTGAAATTTTAAAGTCTAATAAAGTAATATTTAATATTTTTTGTTTACAAATTTGTCCATTTTGTTTAAAATTTATCTTTGTAGGTTGATAAGTCAACAATAATTAAGATAAAAATTGAACTATTTTTCTGAAGATTGTTCTGTTTTGCTTGATAGTTCAATTGTTTGGTTAGAAATAAAATTGATCTAAAACTTGTCTATTTTTTCGAAAATTCAATTATTTTGGTCGAAATTAAACTATTTCCTTTTTCTTTCTCCTTTTTGTTAATAATTCGTCCTTTGGATTGAAAATTAATCTATTTCGGTGCAATCAAAAAACGATTTGATTTGAACAGAAAAAATTTTTAGGTTCGACCCTAGACTATGGTATCTTTTGGTCGACGAAGTATTTGGTTGATTCAATAAAAATATTTTGTTGTGCAGATCAAATATTTTGTTGGGTCAATCAAATGTTTTGTTGAATCAAACAAATTTTCATTTATATCCAAGAAATAAGTTTTATTGACTCAACATTTTTTTCTGTGTGTAAAAAAGTTCTTGGTTCCAAATTTATCATTCTCATTTGAAAATGAACTTTTTTGGTTGAAAACTCCTCTTTTTGGTTTAATAATGCAGAATTGCAGGTAGATTTATTCCAAAATCCCGTTTGTGCCGTGGCAAGATTTACGCGTTAATTATTGACGGGTAATATTTACTGGTTCGCACTTGCGAAGGTCTGAGAGATGCATTAAAGTTACCCGTATGTACAGGGGCTGTGATGAGGATACCGAAAATAGAGTTAAGTTATTTTCAGTTTCCATCCCAAGGTTAGACAACCTCATTCATCCTTTTTGTTTGAAGTTTTTTTTTTAAATCTTGGTGACCTCGCTGACTTGACCCTTGACCCTTGGCCCTTTCATACGTGGAGATTAAACTTTAAAGGAGAATTTAAAAGACAATTTAAGAATGCGAAACATAATTATTTATGTGCAACCATAATCCTGAAAATTATATTGCAACATGATGTATGTTACATACGTGATATAAATAATGTGGCCCATATAAGGAATTTAAACCGGAATAGCGAAACATGCGTTTTTATACGCAGATGCGCTTTTAAGTAAATATGAGATGACTTATTTAAAGTTTTTATTTTGCAATATTAAAATCGTATATCAAATGTAAAATTCATATTAAGTTTGATGATTTCTTTTTTTTTAAATCTGCAGGCTCAGTATAATATATAATTTTAAACATTACTTATCAAGCGCAGACCATGGATTCACCTCACTATTGACCCTATTTGAATTTTGTTATCGATGGCACTATTTTGTAAACTATTTTGAAAAAATTGCACTAAAGACACTATTTTCCCACAATTTTCCACTGAAGCCACTATTTATTTTCTATTCCTTGGAAAATATTTTTAACTTCTTCGCTAATTCGCTGAAATAATATGCTCGTCATCTCAACAAATTAAAGCTTATCGCAAAATTGTCTTAATAGCTAATTAGAGGCCTTGCATAAATTACGTAAAGTTTTTGTTCAGAAACTTGGAACCAGGTACAATTTACTAGTGGTCATCAAAAAATAACGTTACACGATTTCATTTTAACCAATCGTTTTTAACCAAAAAGATTAATTTTCTGCCAAAATGGCGGAATTTTGACAAACTATATAAATTTTTAAACCAACCAGTTTAATTTTTAAACTTGATTAGATTAACATTTAACCAAGAGTAGAATAGTTCCAATTTTAGTTTAAAAAATTAATTTTTATCCGTAAAAAAACGAATTTTCAATGAAAGAGATAAATCTTCAACCAATGAAATGAAATCTTAAGTATTTAAAAAAGGAATTTGCAACCAAGAAAAATTTTGTAGATAATAGAAAAAATTCATCTAAAATGTTCAATTTTCAAGACAAAAAGATTAGCTTAAAAAACAGTTGAATTGTCTAGCAGGAAAGACGAATTATCAACCAAGTACTTACATTTTTAACCAATTTGCTGAATTTTCTACCGACAAAAAACAGATGTCTAAAGAATTACATGCACATAAATTTTCAACAAAATAGTTATATTTTCATCCTGGAATTATAAAATTTAAATCAGTTTGTTGACTTTTGGTCAAAAATATTTAATTCTGAATAAAATAATAATATTTGTATGAAAAAAGATAAATTCTTACCAAAAATGTAGCATTAGACTTTTCATCCGAAAGTAATGATTTTTTAGCAAAAAGGGTAATTTTGAACCAATCAGTGGAGTTTGCAACAGGATTTAAATTGTCAGTTAAAAAATTAATTTTTAACCAAGAAAAAACGAATATTCAACGGAAATTATGAATATTCAAACAAAAACATTATTTGTGAGAAATTAGTTCAACTTTCAACCAGAGTTGCATTTTCAACCTGAAAAGATGAGTTTTCAACGAAAAATTTAATGCATAATTGGTATTTTTACAAAAAAAAGATTTTGAATTCAAGCAAGAAACATTTGGACAATAAAGACACATTTTTACAAAGTGCTTAAATCCGCAACTAAAATATATTAGTTTGCAAACAAACAAATGCATTTTTGACCAAAAAAATGAATTTTTTGTCAAAAAGGACAAATTTGCATCGAAATTCATGAATGTTCAACCAAATAGATCCATTTTCTACCAAATTGTTGAATTTTCAACCCGTAAGTGTCCCTTTAAAAAAAACTTAATTTTCAAACGAAACAGATTACTTTTTAACCAGCGAGTTGCATTTTTTACCAAAAAGATGCAATTTCGACAGAAAGAGAAGATTTTTCAAAAACCAAGAACATGAATATTCGAGAAAGTATTGAAATTTTCAATAAAAGATAAATTTGTTAGTCAAGTAAGTTCAAAAAATTTAATCAAGTTGTTGAATTTTAATAAAACAGTTGAATTTTGAACAAAAAATATGACTTTTGAACATTATTTTATCAATAAAACAATTCTATTTTGAACCGAATAATACAATTTCTAAACAAAAAAGATTTTGATCCAAAAGAATTAATTTCCAACCAAAAATAGTTGGATTTTTTGATTTGGTTTCTAATAATTCAGTACGCATTTAATTGTAAAATGAGAAAATTGGAAAAGATTGTCTAGCATTTAATTTTTAATACTTCGAAAAAATTGTAAGATGCTATTTTGATCCTATTTTTTACAATATTCTGACACTTTTTACTTTATTCTATATCTTTAAAATAAGTCCATGGCCTGAAGTTGATGCATTTTATTCAAAATTAAATTAAAGTTTAAGATTAATCTTTGATCAAATGAGTGCAATTCACAATAAACAATTTTTTTCAACTTCTGAATGCAGCTGTACATTCATTGTTGATCAGAAAATGAATACTGAGAGCTTTGACCCTCTGAAAAGCTAATCTATAAATGGCTACATCCGCTTTAAAAATGGCTCACCTCCAAATACTAAAAAGCTAAATAATTTTTTAAAAATTATAATCGAATCTGCAACTTAAATGGTCAGCGAGAAATCAGTCAATTTTAAATAATTTACAGACTTCACTCTTTCCGTTATTCTCCTCTTTTCCCCTTTTTTTATAAAAAGTTCCTTTACTTTTATTTAAAAAGTTTGCTATTATATTTTTGTTTCAGAATTCATCTCTTTTGGTTAAAAATTTAAATACTTTGTTGAAAGTTGTACTTCTTTGTTAGAAATTTATTGTATTGATTGAAAATTCAATTATTTTGTTGAAAATTCGTTTTTAGGTTGAAAATTGAACTATTTCATTTTTAGTTGAAAATTCAACTGTCTCCTAAAAAATTAATCATTTTAACATGAAAATTTAAATGTTTGGTTGAAAAATCTTTTATGGGGTTGAAAATTACTTTTTTTAAATAAAAATTGAACTATTCAATTTTTAGTTAACAATTCAACTTTTCAATTTTTAGTTTAAATTCAACTATTCAATTTTTAGTTAAAAATTCAATTATCTTCTAAAAATGAATTCTTTTGGCTTGAAAATTAGAATATTTGGTAGAAAATTACATTGCTTTGTTAAAAATTTATTTTATTGGCTAAAAATTCATCTCTTTGGTTTAGAGTTGAATTAATATGTTGAAAATTAGTTTTTTTTAAATTTGAAAATCAATTGTTTAAATTGAAAAATTAACTATTTCATTTTTAGTTGAAAATTCAACAGAATTATAAAAATGATGTGCTTTTGCTTCGACTATTTGGTAGAAAATGAAACTATTTGTCTAAAAGGTATACTGATTTATTAAAAATTCATTTTCTTAATTAAATATTTATCCCTTTGGTTTCAAATTAAACTATCTTGTTCAAAATTCGTTCTTTGAGTTCAAAATAAATGTCTTGATCTGAAAATTGAACTATTACATTTTCATTTAAAATTGATCGTTTTTAGTTGAAAAATTCAACTATTTATTTTAGAATTAACTTTTGGGTTGGAAATTCATATTTTCAAGTAGGAAATGATTAAATGAAAAATCTTAATTACTTGAGTATTTACTTTCTTCGGTAGAAATGTTATCTTTTTTGGTTAAAGATGCAACTGTTTGGTTACAAAAAATTTTGTTTTTATCAAGGCTTCAACTATTTTGTTGAAAAATCGTATTTTTTGGTCGAAAGTTTAATTGTTTTGTTGAAAATTCGTCCTTTTGGTTTAAACATTTGTCTTTTTTTGGGAGAAAAATTCTTGGCTGAAAATTCATTTTTCTTGGTTGAAAATTCAATTTTCTAAAAAATTTATCATTTTGTCTTTAAAATCCAAATATTTTCTAAAAATCGCTACTTTGTGTTTTTTAAATCGTATATTTTTTGTTTAAAAATTCATCTTTGTAGGTTGAAAATTCAACTATTTGGTTAAAAATCGATGTAATTTTTTTTAATGCATCCTCTTTTTATAGAAAAAGAGTCTGATTGATTTAAAACGCATTTTCTTTGTTGATAGTTGAACTACTTTGATAAAAATTAATTTTATTAGTTGAAGAGTCATCTTTCAGGTTTAAAATTTAACTATGGATTTTTTTGAAAATTCCTGTTTTTTCTGTGGAAAATCATTTTTTTAATCAGAAAATTTAACTATTTCATTTTTGGTTGCAATTGATAGTTTTTAGTCAAAAGTGCAACGGTGTGTTTTAAAATGAACTTGTTGGTTGAAAATTCATATTTTCGGGTACAAAATTCAACTCTTTTATAGAGAATTCGGCTCTTTGGTTTGGAAATTTTTCAAATTGGTGAATATTTTTTTCTGTTGAATGAAAAATCTTCCTTCGTTAAAAATTTACATTCTTAAATATAAATTTGATTTTTTTTTTTGTTAAAAGTGCAAGTTTTTTATTAAAAATTAATCTACATTAGTCCAGTTGAAAATTCAACATTTTTGTTCAAAATTCATCTTTTTTGGTTAAAAATTGAACTGTTTGGTCAAAAATTCGCCCTTTTGTATTAAATATTCATATTTTTTAGTAAAAAAGTTCTATGTTGAAAATTCATCTTTTTGAGTTAAAAAATCAATTGTCTTATAAAAAATGTTCTTTTTGGATTTAAGATTCAAATATTTAGTTAAAAATGTTACTGTTTTAGGTTAAAGTTTAATCTTCTTTATTCATAATGTGTCCCCTAAGGGTTTACATGACTTCCATTCCATACCACTTACATAATAAACAG
>JAAAKG020139393.1:0-12370 GCA_010014905.2 Druon quercuslanigerum
GAAAGAAGGGCAACAAGTAAAAAAGTATATCCATAAACATTTAATAAACAAAAGTGCAGTTTTTGAATTATTATTCGTTTTTTTTATTGTCATAAAAAATTTTACTGAAATCTACCCAAGGAATAAGTTGATCAATAATCACTTCCATTATATTTATATTAAAAGTGTAGTTTCATATGTAATTTGATTTTAAGAAAAGCCAGCCATGAAAAAAATATAACAATAAACACTTAAAAAACAAAATTGCAGTTTTTGCATAATTCTTCGAGTTTTTTTAAAGGAAAAGAACTTTTTTTACCGAAATCTACCAAGGGTTAAATTGATCAACAATCACTTCTTACTTGACTTATATTAAACATGTAGTTTTGAATATAACTTGAATTCAAAAGAAGGGCAACAAGTAAAAAAGTATATCCATAAACATTTAATAAACAAAAGTGCAGATTTTGAATTATTATTCGTGTTTTTTTATTGGCAAAAAAATGTTACCGAAATCTACCCAAGGAATAAATTGATCAATAATCACTTCCATTATATTTATATTAAAAGTGTAGTTTCAGATGTAATTTGATTTTAAGAAAAGCCAGCTATGAAAAAAATATAACAATAAACACTTAAAAAACAAAATTGCAGTTTTTGCATAATTCTTCAAATTTTTTTAAAGGAAAAGAACTTTTTTTTACTGAAATCTACCAAGGGATAAATTGATCAGTAATCTCTTTTTGCTTAACTTATATTAAAAAAGTAGTTTTAAATATAACTTTATTTAGAAAGAAGGCCAATAAGTAAAAAAAATTATCCAGAAACATTTAATGAACAAAAGTGCAATTTTTGCATTAAATTTTGAGTTTTTTTATGGAAAAAAACCTTTTTTACCCGAATCTACCAAATGGATAAATTGATCAGAAATCATTTTCATTATATATGTATATTATAAGTATAGTTTCGGATGTAATTTGATTTGGAAAGAAGGCCGCCATGTAAAAAAGGCCATTGAACTCAAGACATGAACAGGGCTTATTCCATATTCGGCCAATGAAGGCAAACCGTAAGATAGAGTTAGTCGATATGCAGCCAATGGAGGGAAGAAATGGGCGGGACTTAAGAATATTCGTCCCATGAAGTTGAGATATAAGCAGAATTGATTAAATATCCGGCTAATGAAGGCAAGACATGAACAAGCGTTAGTCAATATCTGTCCAATGAAGGCAAGAGATGAGGAGGAATTAGTCAATATCCTACCAACGAAGGCAAGGCATGAGCAGAACGTGGTGAATATCCGGCCAATGAAGGCAAGATATGAGCAAGAGTTATTCAACATCCGGCAGATAACGGCAAGTCATGAGCAGCGCGAAGTCAATATCCAGCCAAGGAAGGCAGGCCGTAATATCTTGCCATTAAAGTCATGACAGGATTAGGCTTCAGTCAATATCAGGCCAATAAAGGCAAGGCATGAGCAAGACAAGTCAATATCCGGCCAATGAAGGCAAGATATGAGCAAGAGTTATTCAGCATCCGGCAGATAACGGCACGACATAAGAAATAGTTAGTTAATGTCCAGCCAATGAAGGCAAGACACGAGCAGGACTTAGGCAATATACGGCCAATGAAAGAAAGGATATAAAAATCAGTTAATCAATATCCGGCCAAAAACCCAAGACATGAGCAACAGTTAATCAATAACCAGTCAATTATGGAAAGACATGAAGAATACTTAGTCCATATCAGTCCAATGAAGGCAAGAGATGAGAAGGAATTAGTCATTATCCGGCCAACGAAGGCAAGGCATAAGCAGAACGTGGTCAATATCCGGCCAATAAAGGCAAGGCATGAGCAGGACGTAGCCAATATCCGGCCATTGAAGGCAAGTCATGAGCGGGACTTAAAAATATCCGGCTGATGAAGGAAAGAGATGAGAAAGTATTAGTTAATATCCGGCAAATGAACGCCAGATATAAAGAAGATTTATTCAATATCCGACCAATAAACGCAAGATATGAGCAAGGATTAAACAAAATCTGGCCCATAAAGGCACAAACATGAATACGACCTAGTCAAAATCCGGCCAATGAGTGCAGGCCGTGAGCAAGATTTGGTCAATATTCGGCTATCGAAGGCAAGATATGAACAAGAAGTAGTCATTATCCAGCCAATAAACGAAAGATATGAGCAAGAGTTATTCAACTTCCAGCAGATAAGTTTAAGACATGAGAAAGAATTAGTCAATATCCAGCCAATGAAGGTCAGACACGAGCAAGATTTAGTCAATATCAGGCCAATGAAGGCAAGACGTGAGCATGTGGTAGTCAATATCCGGTCAATGAAGGCAGGCCGTGAGTTACGGTTTGCCAATGTCCGTCCAATGATGGCAAGGCGCGACCAAGACGTTGTCAATATCGGGCCATTGAAGGCAGGCCGTTAGAGAAAGTTATTCAATATCTATCCAATGAAGGCAATACCTGAGAAGGACTCAGTCAATATCCGGCTCACCAAGGCAAGGCATGAGGAGATATTAGTAAATGTCTAAGACATGAGCAGGACCTTGACAATATCCGGCCAATGAAGGTAGGTCGTAAGCAAGAGATAGAGAATATCGAGTCAATGAAGCCAAGATATGAGAAAGCGTTAGTCAATACCCAGCAAGCCATGAGCAGAAATTCGTAAATCTTCTGCTAATAGAGGCAAGACATGTGCAAGAGTTAGTCAACATCCGGCAGATAACAAAAAGGTTTGAGATAGATTCTTTCAATATCCGGCCAATAAAGGCAAGACATTAGCAAGACTAATTCTACATCCGGCCAATCAAGGTAAAATATGAACAAGAGTTTTTCAATAACCGAATAAAATTGGCGAAACCTGAGCAGGACTTTGTCAATATCCGGCCAGTAAAAGCAGGATGTGTGCTTGAGTTAGTCAATATGCAGCCAATGAAGGCAAGGCAGGAACGGGACTTAAAAAAAACTGGCTAATGAAGGCAAGATATGAGAAGATCTTAATCAATAATTGGCCAATGAAGGCAAGAGAAGAGAAAGATTTAGCCAATATCCGGCTAATGAAGGCCAGACATGAGTAGGACCTAGTCAACATCCGGCCCATGAAGGCAAGACGTGAGCAGGACTTTGTCAACATCCGGCCAATGAAGGCAAGAGATGAGAAAGAATTAGTCAATATCCGGCCAATGAAGGCTAGAAATGAGCAGAACGTAGACAACATCCGGCTAATGAAGGCAAGACATGAGCAGGACTTTGCCAATATCAGGCCAATGCAGGCAAAAGATGAGAAAGAAATTAGTCAATGTTCGGCCAATGAAGGAGAGACATGAGCGTAACACATTGGCGTAACCAAGAAGAACGTTATGTTGTACGCCTTCCTGTGAAAGAAGAATATCTCGATTCTCTCGGAAAATCATTACCTAAAGCCTTATCTGCGCTTTATAGTGTAGAAAAAATTCCTCTTTAAAACTCCTAATTTAGCCAAAAAATATGAAGAATTTCTTAACAAGTACGAGACACTCGGTCATATGTGACGACTCTCAGGTGATGGTAAACAAACTCTATTGAGTTGCCCGCCCGTATATTTGCCTCATCATCCTGTACGTCGCGAGTCTAGTAGCACTACTCTCGTTCAAGTAGTTTTTAATGCATCTAGTCTAGGGAAATCCTTGAATGATTTACTCATGGTTGGTCCAAAACTTCAGAATGAATGAACGGCTGTCACCTTGCGATGGCGAAATTACCGTTTCGGAGTGACGGTAGACATAAGTCAAATGTTTCGTCAAATTCTAATAGACCGAAAGATATAGACTTACAAAGAATAGTTTGTCTCCGCGGACCTTCTAGAAAACTAGTTGAATATCAATTGTTGCCCGTTACCTATGAAATGGCTTCATCTCCTTTTTTGCAAATAGAGTTCTAAAACAATTAGACGAAGATAAAGCTTTTAACTTTCCCGATGTCAGTGTCATCCTTAAACGCGACTTCTATGTAGACGATGTCCTGTTTGGATCAGATAATTTAGATCAAGCCCTACAACTGCAAAGGGAACTAACGATGTTAATAGAAAAAGGAGGATTTCCTTTACGTAAATGGTCAGCTAATGATCCTAGGTTAACTCATTTTAATAAACCTATGTCTGAAAACGAGGTAGTCAATTTCGTTGAACATGAAGATGAAATTGAACTCTTATAGCCAGACTTTTCGATCCTCATGGGTGGTTAGCTCCCATTATCATTGTAGCCAAAGTGTCTATGCAAGACCTTTGGCTTCAAAAATTAGATTGGGATGAAATATTTCCTCTAGATCTACAAGAGCGCTTGAAACAATATTATACAGAGTTAACTTTGCTTAAAAATCTAAAATTTCCGCGACAGAACAAATTTAGCGAAAATATACTATCTGTGCAATTACATGGATCCGCTGATGCTTCTACCAAAGCTTAGGGGGCAGTAGTTTATTTAAGAATCGTTTACCGTGAGGAAGCTATTAATTCAACTCTTCTGATAGCAAAGTCAAAAATAGCTCCCATTTTGACCACCAGTATTCATCGATTAGAGCTCTGCGCAGCCTTACTATTAGCTAAGCTTCTAAAAAAAGTTGAGAAAGAAATAAAATTATAAACTAATTCCATATATTGTTGGTCAGACTCAACTACAGTATTATCGTGGCTAAGTAAACTACCATCCACCTGGCCTATATTTGTAGCAAATAGAGTTTCCTTGATACAGTCAACTATTCCTGAGTCTAAATGGAATCACGTTTCTACGGCCTTGAATCCCGTAGATAGTGTCTCTCGAGGTCTTACTGCAGAAGAATTATTAAAGCATTCGCTGCGGTAGCATGGACCTCCTTTTTTAAAACAGGCTTCTGCAAATTGGCCAAGTATATCAGCCGAAGATTTAGAAAAAGAAAAAGAAAAATGTCTGTAGACTTACGCAAAAAGAATCAAGGCAAAATTAAAACAAAACATGGTTCATCTCAATGTTATTAAAATAGAGAAATCTTCCCTGGAAAAACTCTCGGAAAGAGTTTCATCCTGAACAAAACTAGTTCGAATAACTGCTCTTTGTTATCGGTTTATCTATCTTCTTATAAATCGCCGGAAAAAACCTAAAGAAAGAATTTTAACGTGTGAAGAAATTAATAGAGCAAAGATCTTCTGGTTTTCATATCTTCAAAGCAAAGAATTTTAAGCAGAAATAAAAGCTCTTGAGAATAATAATTTCTGCAATCAAGCTAGTCCTTTAAAAAGGATATGCCTATTTCTTGATACGGATGGGCTCCTAAGAGTAAAAGGGCGTTTGAAAAACGCACCTATTTACTATGATACGAAACATCAGATAATATTGCCTAAATATCGGCTTACGAATTTAATAATAGAACAGGCGCATCTCAGATCATTACATGGGGGTCCTCAGCTCACTCTACATATTTTGCGACAACATTTTTGGATGATAAAGGCGCGTGACTCAGTTCGTCATATAATTAACCAATGTATAACTTGTCTTAGACAGAGAGCAAAAATTCCATCTCAAAGGATGGGCGACTTACCCACTGCTAGGGTGAAAAGATCGAGGCCGTTCAAACATAGTGGTCTTGATTATGCAGGACGTATTCTCGTTAGATTAGGTATTGGATAGCGTTACAAATCACATAAAGCTTATATAGTTCTTTTTGTCTGTTTAGCCACCCATTTAAAATTAGTAAGCGATGCTACCGCGGTTTCCTTTTTTGCTGCATTGAAACGATTTGTTGCGAGAAGAGGTCTACCCCTCGGTCTACCCTCAAACCTTTCTAGCGATAACGGTACGAATTTTCAGGGTGCAAGTAAAGAATTAAAAATTTCTTTCCAAAAATTACGTAATGACGGAAATATAAGAAACTTTTTTATCAAATAAAGCATAACGTGGCATTTTATTCCTCCTTATGCCCCTCATTTTGAAGGATTGTGGGAGGCAGGCGTTAAAAGTGTTAAGCACCACCTTCACAAAATAGTTGGAAACCACACTCTCACAATTAAAGAAATGTCCACCCTTCTCTGTCAGATAGAGGCAAGTCTTAATTCAAGGCCAATATCTGCAAGTTCAGACGATGTAGAAAGTTTATCTTACTTAGCTCCTGGCCATTTTCTTAAGGTTCACCTTTGCTTTCTGTGCCACAACCATCAGTCCTTGACTTAACTGAAAATAGACTGTCTTGATGGCAGTTGGTACAGAGATTAAACGAAAGAATTTGGAAAAGGTGGTCTCTAGAATATTTTCAGAGCGTTTAAAGTCAGTATAAATGATAAAACCAGGAATTAAACATTAAACAAGGCGATCTAGTACTTCTTCGTGATGAAGATAATCCTCCCTGTAAATGGAGTTTAGGCCGAGTCATTGCTTGCCATCCCGGCCTGGACGGTCTAGTAAGAACGGTAGTAGTTAAAATCGCAAAAGGTGTTCATAAAAACCGCTTGTCAAATTGTGCTTATAACCTATTAATAAAACATTAGAAATTAAAGATGTTTAAAACTAAAAGCTCCTGGCGGGTGGCGTTGCCACAAAATGAATGTTACTAATTTGAGGATACATACAATGTTAAAAAAAAAGTTTTAGAGTAACTGTCAGATGTTTTATTTGTTTTGTTCTTTTGGTATAAGAGCGAGGCAGGCGGTATGTTCCTGCAGTGAAATTTAATTTTGTCGATCTGCCTGAGTGACGTATGAGAGGGTGACGAATGCTTTTCATTCTAATTATCGATGGGCCGAAACGGCGAAAATTTAGTAGGAATCGGGAAAGAGAAACGAAAGCCTCGTGAGTGCGGAGCCGGTAACCAAATTCCACAATGAGTGAAATAATCGTTATAGTCTACATTTAAATACTTTAAACAATTAGTTTAACAATATAGAACCATAATTATTGAGTCATTTTTATCAATAAATTGATTAAGTGAAAGTGTATGCCTTCTCAATAACTTCGCCTTATAGGTAGATTTAATCGCAAAGTATTCCGGCCAAATTAATAATCAAAAGAAAATTACAGTCCGCTCGTAAACAAATGAGTCAATATGCGGCAAATGAAGGCAAAATATCAGGAGAACGTTGTCAATTTCCGGCCAATAAGGTAGACCGTGAGCAGGAGCTAGGCAACATTCTGCCCATGAAGGCAGGCCGTGAGCTAGAGTTTGAAAATATCCGGTAAATGATGGAAGACATTAGCAGGACGTTGTCAATATCTGGCCAATAAAGGCAGGCCGTGAAAACGAGTTAGTCAATATCCAGTCAATCAAGGCAAGGCATGAGTTGGATTAAGTCAATATCCGGCCAATGAAGGCAAGGGAAGAGAAAGAATTAGTTAATATCCAGGCAATGAAGGCAAGAAATGAACAGGACGTAGTCAATATTTGGTCAATGAAGGCAGGTCGTGAGCTAGATTTTGTCAATATCCGGCCAATGAAGGAAAGACATGAGCATGACTTAAAAATATGTGGAGAATGAATGCAAGACATAGCAAGAGTCATAGAATATCCTGCAGATTACGACAAGAGAAGAGAAAGACTGTGTCAACATGCAGCTAATAAAGGCAAGACATGAGCAGGACGTAGTCAATACCCGGCTAATAAAGGCAGCCTGTGAGCTAGAGCTAGACAATATCAGGTTAATGGAGGCAGGATATGAGCAATACTTAAAAACTTCCTGCCAATGAAGCCAAGATATGAGCAAGCGTTAGTCAATACCCAGCCGATAGATACAATACATGAGCGGCACAGAGTCAATATCTGGCAGATAACTTCAAGGCATGAGCAAGAGTTATTCCATATACAGCCAATGAAGGCAAGACATGAATGGGACTTAAAAACAACTCACCAATGAAGGCAAGACATGAGAAGATCTTAGTCAATAATTAGCCATTGAAGGCAAGAGAAGAGAAAGAAAAAGCCAATATCTGGCTAATGAAGGCAACATATGAGTAGGATCTAGTCCAAATCCGGCCCATGAAGGCAGGCAGTGTGCTAGAGTTTGTTAATATCCGGCTATTGATGAATAGTCGTGATCAGGAAGTAGTCAATATCCGGCTAATGGAGGCAAGATATAAGCAAGAGTTAGTCAGAATCCGGCAGATAACGGCGATACATGAGCAAGAGTTAGTCAATATCCAGCCAATGAAAGCAAGACATTTTCAGGACGTAGTCAATATCCGTCCAATGAAGACAGGCCGTGAGCTAGGGTTAGAAAATTTCCAGTGAATGAAGGCAAGATCTGAGCAAAACCTACATATATCCGGCTAATGAAGCCAAGACAGGTGTAAGATTCAGTCACTATCCGGCCAATTAAGGCAAGAGATGATAAAGAATTAGTCAACATGTGGCGAATAAAGGCAGGTTGTGTGCTACAGCTTGCCAATATCCGACCATTGATTGCAGGTCATGCTCTGGATGTAGTCTATGTCTGTCTAATGAAGGCAATACAATCGCAAGAGATAGTCAGCATCCGGTAGATAACGGAAAGGCATGAGCAAGATTTAGTTAATATACAGCAAATGAAGGCAAGACATGAGCGCGAATTAAAAATATAGGGCCAATGAAGGCAGGACATGAGCAAATCTTATTCAATTTCCGGCTAATGGAGGCAAGACTCCAAGCAAGTGTTGGTTAACATTCGACCGATAACGGCCAGCTATGAGCAGGACTTAGTCAATATCCGACCAATGAAGACAACTCGTGAGCAGCACCTAATCAATATCTGGCCAATGGTAGCAAGAGATTAGAAAGAATTAGTCAATATCCGGTCAATGAAGGCGAGACATGAGCAGGACGTACTCATAGTCCACCCGATAAAGGCATGACATGATTAGGACGCAGCCAATATCTGGCTAATGAAGGCAGGCTTTGAGATAGTGTTTGTCAATATTCGGCCAATAAACGCAAGGCATGAACAAGATTTAGTCAATATCCGATCAATGAAGGCAGGCCTTGAGCTAGAGTAAGACAATGTCAAGTTAATAAAGGCAAGAGATGAGCAGGAATTACAAATATCCTGCAATGAAGCCGAAAAATGGTCGACATTACTTTGTCAAAAAATAATCTTTTACTGAATTCCACAGTGTCAATAGAGACTCTGATTTTTGGGCTCACAGAAAATATTCATTTTCATTTTTTGGCTTTAACCCTAAACGATAAAAAGCAAACCCTCTGTACCACTTCGACATTACTTCGTCAAAAAATAATCTTTTTAAGACTTCCACAGTGCCAATTGAGTCTCTGACTTTTGGGCTCGTCGAAAATACCCACTTAGATTTTTTGTATTCGACCCTTAACGATAAAAAGCAACCCCTCTGTATCACGTCGACATTACTTTGTCAAAAATAATCTTTTTATGAATTCCACAGTGTCAATAGAGTCTCTGATTTTTGGGCTCCTCGAAAATACCCACATTGATTTTTTGGCTTCAACCCTTAATGATAAAAAGCAACCCCTCGGAACCACGTGGACATTACTTTGTCAAAAAATAATCTTTATATAAATTCCACAGTGTCAATAGAGTCTCTGATTTTTTGGCTCCTCGAAAATACCAACTTTGAATGTTTGGCTTTAACCCTTAATGATAAAAAGCAACCCCCTTGAACGACTTAGACATTACTTTGTCAAAAAATAATCTTTTAATGAATTCCACATTGCCAATAGAATCTCTGATTTTTGGGCTCGTCGAAAATACCCACTTAGATTTTTCGGATTCGACCTTTAACGATAAAAAGCAACCCCTCTGTGACACGTTGACATAGCACTTTAAAAAAATAATCTTTTTAAGACTTCCACAGTGCCAATAGAGTCTCTGATTTTTGGGCTCGTCAAAAATACCCACTCCGATTTTTTGGCTCCAACCCCTCTGTACCACGTCGACATTACTTTGTCAAAAAATAATCTTTCTATAAATTCCACAGTGTCAATAGAGACTCTGATTTTTGGGCTCGTCGAAAATACTTACTTTCATTTTTTGGCTTCATCCCTTAATGATACAAAGCAACCCCTCTGTACCACTTCGACATTACTTCGTCAAAAAATAATCATTTAATGAATTATACAGTGTAAATATAGTATCTAAACTATCGGCTCATAGAAAATACCCACTTTAATTTTTTGGCTTTAAGCCTAAACGATAAAAAGCAACCCCTCTGTACCACATAGACATTACTTTGTCAAAAAATAATCTTTTTATGAATTCCACAGTGTTAATAGAGTCGCTCATTTTTGGGCTCACAGAAAATACCCACTTTGATTTTCTGACTTTAACCCCTAATTATAAAAAGCAACCCCTCTGTAACATGCAGTCATTACTTTGTCAAAAAAACATCTTTTTATGAATTCCACAGTGTCAATAGAATCTCTGATTTTTGGGCTCCTCGAAAATACCCACTTCGATTTTTTGGCTTTAAACGTTAACGATAAAAAGCAAGCCCTCTGTACCACGTAGACATTATTTTGTCAAAAAATAATCTTTTCCAGAATCATACACTATCAATAGATTCTCTGACTTTATGCTCTTTGGTACGTAATACCCACTTCAATTTTTTGACTTTAACCCCTAACGATAAAAAGCAACCCATCTGTAACACGTCGACATAGCACTTTAAAAAAGTAATCTTTTTAAGACTTCCACAGTGCCAATAGAGTCTCTGATTTTTTGGCCCATCAAAAATTAGTACTCCAATTTTTTGGCTTTAACCCTTAACGATAAAAAGCAGCCTCTCTGTACCACGTGGACATTACTTTGTCAAAAAATATTCTTTTTATGAATTCCACAGTGACAATAGAGTCTCTGATTTTTGGAATAATGAAAAAACCCACTTTGATTTTTTGTCTTTAACCATAAACGATAAAAAGCAACCCCTCTGTACCACATAGACATGACTTTGTCAAAAAATAATCTTTTAATGAATTCCACAGTGCCAATAGAGACTCTGATTTTTGGACTCATAGAAAATACCCACTTTGATTTTTTCGCGTCAATGATAATGACTAAAAGCAACCCCACTGTACCACGTCGACATTACTTTGTCAAAAAATAATCTTTTACTGAATTCCACAGTGTCAATAGAGTCTCTGATTCTTTGGCCCATCAAAAATAAGTACTCCAATTTTTTGGCTTTAACCTTTAATGATAAAAAGCAGCCCCTCTGTACCACGTCGACATTACTTTGTCAAAAAATAATCGTTTAATGAATTCCATAGTGTGAATAGAATCTCTGATTTTAAGGCTCATAGAAAATAACTAATTTGATTTTTTGGCTTCAACCCATAATGATAAAAAGCAACCCCTCGGTACCACGTAGAAATTACTTTGGCAAAAAATAATCTTTTCCAGAATCCTACACTATCAATAGAATCTCTGATTTTTGGGCTACTCGATAATACTAACTTAGATTTTTTGGTATCAACCCTTAACGATAAAAAGCAAACTCTCTGTAACACGTCGACGTTACTTTGTAAAAAAAAATCTCTTCCAGAATCCTACACTATCAATAGAATCTCTGATATTTGGACTACTCGAAAATATCCACTTTGATTTTTTGGCTTCAAGCATTAACGATAAAAAGCAACCCCACTGTAACACGTCCACATTACTTTTTCAAAAAAAATCTTTTCAAGAATACTACATTATCAATA
Source organism: Druon quercuslanigerum (assembly GCA_010014905.2). Lineage (NCBI taxonomy): Eukaryota > Metazoa > Arthropoda > Insecta > Hymenoptera > Cynipidae > Druon > Druon quercuslanigerum. Next base: position 11,640 of record JAAAKG020139393.1, read on the forward strand.
GAATCTCTAAATTTTTAGGCTCCTCGAAAATACCCACTTCGATTTTTTGGCTTTAACCCTTAACGATAAAAAGCAACCCCTCTGTACCACATAGACATTACTTTGTCAAAAAATAATCTTTTTATGAATTCCACAGTGACAATAGAGTCTCTGATTTTTGGAATCATGAAAAAACCCACTTTGATTTTTTGTCTTTAACCATAAACGATAAAAAGCAACCCCTCTGTACCACATAGACATGACTTTGTCAAAAAATAATCTTTTAATGAATTCCACAGTGCCAATAGAGACTCTGATTTTTGGACTCATAGAAAATACCCACTTTGATTTTTTCGCGTCAATGATAATGACTAAAAGCAACCCCACTGTACCACGTCGACATTACTTTGTCAAAAAATAATCTTTTACTGAATTCCACAGTGTCAATAGAGACTCTGATTTTTGGGCTCACAGAAAATATTCACTTTGATTTTTTGGCTTTAACCCTAAACGATAAAAAGCAACCCCTCTGTACCACATAGACATTAGTTTGTCAAAAAATAATCTTTTTATAAATTCCACAGTGTTAAAAGAGTCTCTGATTTTTGGGCTCGTGAAAAATACCCACTTAGATTTTTTGGATTCGACCTTTAACGATAAAAAGCAACCCCTCTCTAACACGTCGACATAGAACTTTAAAAATATTCCTTTTAAGACTTCCACAGTGCCAATAGAGTCTCTGATTTTTGGGC
>JAAAKG020139394.1:0-12370 GCA_010014905.2 Druon quercuslanigerum
TGATATTACTAGAAAATAAACTATTACGGCGGATCTCTAACGCAAACCCAAGAAAGCGAAATGTAGATATTAAGAAAGATCTCAAAATAGACGATATTTTTATTAGTATGCTTGAAATAACATACAAGATTTATACTCATCAACTAGTAAAATACAAATTAACATATGCTCTCATGATACAATAACCGCAACAAATCAGCCACGAAAAATTATAAAACTAGCTTACATTGTATATATTAGGATAATTCTAGGTTAAGATAGGTTAAGCTAGCATAGTCTAAATAAATATGTATTGGGATTTTTTGCGTTCTGACCTTTTTGCCCAAAATCATAATCGAAACACTGTTATGCTGCATTGAAATAAAATAAACCTTCAACCATAAATATTCTACAGATTTCACTGAGAACTGGGCGCAGAATTTTAACTATACACATTTATGTAAGAATCCATGTACACTTACCCATGAAAATATGAATAAAATGGTTTTTAAAAGAAAAAAATGACCACAATACTGTGAAAGCTAGAACACGAGCTAGTCCAGACTAACTGAATGGAATCGAAAAGGATGAATAGGAAGCTTGCTGTTCAGGACATCGGACCCTAGGGGGAATTCCGCCTGTTCTTGGTCACGGCCCGACTACCCATTCGAACAGGGTCGTGACTAGTTAATTTTAATGCAGAAGCACTGTTACACTCCCTCTCGCCTCTGGGGGTTCACGTACAAACCTGAATTTTGGTACAGTTCCCTGTCCGCTTCTGGTACAGCTTGGGAGTCAATGAATAGGTCTACTTCTAGAGTGTTGTCTTTCGTTTCTTTTGTGTGGTTGTTATTTGATGCGTTAATTTCTGGTAAGATTTGTATTTTTCGGTTGATGTATTCCCAACCCCCTTGTCTCTATGTTTTTCCATCGTTGTTTGGAGTCGAGTAGTTCTGTCTATATCTACGTATAGGGTCTGTTATTACAGAAGGAATCGTGTATTATGTACATTGTTTGCGTTACAAGTTTTTCACAAAATTGGGTTTCCTGGTTTCGGTAAAATATAAACAAAAAAAGAGAAGAAAAAGGTGGTTGTTCCTTCTATTCATAGAGTGTTAAAGAGGCTTATTTTTATGTGAATTCAATCAGATTTATTATGTCTGTACATTTTTAGTCCTTCTTTAGTTTTACATTCACTTGTTTTAGTTTTTTGGTGTGGTTCGTTTTTCTCTCTTTTCTTAGGTCCTCCCATTCCTTGTTGTGTTCCGCCTTTTCGCCGTGAGGGTGATATTAAAGTGTCTCATCTGGCACTCTGCCCTACTTAGGAATAGCCATTGTAGGACCTTGCATCATTTTAAATGATCGAGGATGCTTGGTTCCATCAAGATTGTTGCACAGCCTACATGTGCCTATGTTATCCACAGTTCTGAAAGGAAAACGAATTTTGCTGTATTTTGTTGGTCTTAATATTTAGAAAGTCGTCGATTATCGAGGATCGATTGAGTTTATTTTTAGTATTTTGAGTCAATGTGAATTTTTTAGTGGTATTGATCCTATGCCCTTTGCCATTTCGAGTGAAAGTACTCAAAATTGTTGAGATTTTTTTCTTTTTAATGATAAACTGGCCTTCGTATTGATCGTATAATTTACCTGATTTTTATCTGCTTTCTTATACAGTTTTGTTACCTTTTTTGGAACCCTGTTTCTTATTTTAAATTCAATAGATCTTCTTTTGAAATTATACCTGGTTGCCTGTTTATCATTTGCCTGATTTAAATTTTTTTAACTTCTTTTATAATTTGCAACTTTAATAATCTGTCTGTCCATTTATCTACGCTTTGGCATTCGATCTCGCTTTGTTTTCTAAATTTTTTCGGAGGAATTGAAGCGGTTCCAATTTGCGGCCTAGATTTACAAATGCTGGGGTAAATTGTGTCGACGAGTTTTTGCTAGTGTTTATCGCAAATTGCAAATCGTCTATGTGTTAGCCCTAAATAGAATGATCGTTATCTAAATAAGTTTTAATTATTTGTTTGATTGTCCTATTCTAACTTTCGATTGCGTTAGCTTGGGGCAATATTTTGGCGTTTTCGTGTGCCTAATACCGAATTTTTCAGTTACAACTTTTAAAGTTTTATTTAAAAAATCCGTGCCATTATCGGTGTGGAGAATCTGTGATGTTCTCCAACGCGAAATGACAGGTTTATGGAATTCTGACACTATAGTGATTCCATTGGCTTTTTTAATCGGTATTATTCCACCCATTTTGTGAATAAGTCTACGAACACTAGGATGTATTGATTTTTTCTCTTTCTAGAACTTGATAGTGTACCACTGATATCAACTGCTATCATGGTCCATGGTTCTTCGATTACTCTTTTTCCCATGAATCCTATCTTACTTTGATTATGTGGTTTTACTCTTTGACAAGTCCGGAAATTTTTTACATATTTGATCACGTCCAAATATATCCCGGGCCAGAAGAATTTTTTTCCGTGAAACTTGAGCTCTAAGTTTTTTGGGTTCGATTAATCTCCAAAGAATCGAGCCTGGCAATAGAAGAGATTTGAGTGGGTCATTTTTGTGAAAATAGAATTGTGAATATCTGATGAGGCATTTTTCATGTTCTTTTCCTTTCTTAGTTACCTGTCTGATTTTAGTAGAGTACCAGTCGTCCGTTTTGTCGTTAGTTTCCGCTTTTAGTTTTTCTATGCTACAGGCTAACACGAATGCTATTGGTTTTGCTGATTCTTCTGGTCTCGAAAGGGCGTCAGAGACGAAATTTGAGTTACCTTTACTTTTATATTTTTTATTTAAATTTTTTACCTAACTTCGTAATCACATTTTAAGAGTTCTAATGTCCATCTGGCTAATCATCCGGAGAGGCTCTTTAGGTTAAGCGGTCCGCGATTACTTTAAAACTATTAACCTTCTTAATATGTCCTAAATTTTCGTATTGCCCAAACTACAAATAGGTATTCTTTTTCGGATGCCGAGTACCGAGATTCTGCGCCGTTTAAGCTTCTACTCGCGTATGCTATCACGTAATTTACGCCATAAATCGTTTGTGTAAGTACGGGTTTGGGTAAAATCTGGACAAGTTAATATTGGTGCTGATGTTAACAAATCTTCAATTTTTGGAAAGCCTCATCTTGTTCAAATCTCCAATCCCATGTTTTACCTTTTTTCAATAATCTGTTCATCGGTTCTATTATTTCAGCAAAGTGTGGGATAAACTTTCTATACCAACATACCATCCCTATTGTGCACTATAATTGGTTAATATTTTTAGGTTTAGGGAATTCGAGGATTGGTTGTAAATTTAAATCCTGAACAGCCGAATTCGCATTTGTCTGCGCCAGTCATTAAATTTGCGTGATTTGTTTGATCTAATACAAATTTTAAATATTTTAAATGGTTATGAAAATTTGGGGTTACTGTGACAATGTCGTCTAAATAGCAATAAACGTTTGGTTTTAAGTTTGCAGTACTAATTTTGTCCATAAATCGAAATCGATTTCATTTATTTATTTTGTAACCTCTCTTAAATCTTTTAAACTCTTGAAGGAAATGCGCGGGACTGTCTTCTTTCTTATTTCTAAATTTAATCGGCCAGTTGCTCATAATTTGACACGGCGTTTGTATCATACCGAAAGAAAGATAAGTAGCTGGAATTGTTTGATTATTTCTCTACATGTTCTGTTTTGGTTTGAGTAGGCTCTGTCCTCTAATGGTTCACTGTAATATGTATATTGTAATCTCCAGTTATTACCTCTTGTTTGTCTATGATTGTCAGTATTACTGCGAGTCAGTTGTCATTCTCTTAAAAATCTTTCCTTTTGGGAGTTCATAAATTCATTGAACTCTAGAGTCTCTAAAAGTTCGTCGGCTTCTAACAAGAACCGCGTAAATTTTCGCTTTCCCAGTAAAAGGTATTGTTTGTTGGGTCAGAGGTCCTGTTATAGATTTGGGTAATATCCTGGAGTGAGGGGTTGTTGTTTGGCATTTAGTTTGTTTCTGGATATCTTTCTTGATTTTACCTATCTTGATTTTACCTACCTTGGTTTGACCTATTGTTATTTATTGGAGTTTCTGTGCTTTTTCTACTCAAATCTCTGCCGCGACCCATTGATTTTTTTTTTAATTACTCCCCTATTTAGGTGTAATTCATTATTTGAGTAGGTATTTTGATTTGGAAGTGCGGCGGCACCTTCCAAATCTAGGTTATCGTAGTTTCTTTACGGTATGGTTGGCTTAGGCATTTTATTTTTTATCTTACCTAACCTGAGTCTCATTTATTCTTTAATCCCGTTAAAATTCGTATTTGTAGAACACAGGTATTTCGATTGAGTTTGTACTAATGTGTTTATTTTGGCTCTGCGACCCTTTGTTTTGAAGATCCGTTGTGAGACCTCGGCACGACTCGCGAGTACTGCTAGCTGTGCGTGCGAACTTATTTCCACGCTTAAACTTTTTGACTAATCAGGCGATTGAAATATTCAAGGAGAGTCGAAATTCGATTCGGGTTACTTTTCAGTTTTTTAGCCCTTTCTTTCACTTTCAGAACTGCTAAAGTGAGGCTTGCTAACTCGGTTACGCGATTGGTTTTATGTTCTTATATAATTTAGATTATTATTCACCACAAATATCTCATCACGAAGCATATCATCATGAATCACATATCATTGAGAAATCATGTCTAAAATCATGATGTGCTTGTCACGTAATATTATCAACTATAAATCATGTAAAATCAACATGTATAAATTACATGAATCATCAGGTATAAATCACATACATCATCACGTATTAATCATGGTAACTCATGAATATAAATCATAATAAATTGTCAGGTATAGATCATCATTGTTATTATACTCTGAATGGATCCAGTAGCATGCAAAGAACGATCCCAAAAAAAGTAATGTTAGGAGTAAGAGTCAAAACTTGAAGTTGTTATTAGTTTTTGGGTGCATTTAGTTTATGTCTTTTATCCTCAACAGGTTTAGATTTTTAATAGGAAAAGTGTAGGATTTTGGGTTGGGTGCTAGGTGTTACGAAGGTAAAACTGAGGAGGAAAGATTAATTGAATTTATTCTCTACTTACATTTGGGCAATTAATACCCGTGACGGTTTAGAGAAGATCGTAAGGGCTTGGAGTAGAGTGTGAGGGTTTGGAATAGAGTGTGACGGCTTGAAGCAGAGCGTGACGGCTTGGAGTAGAGCGGCGGCTCGGAAGAAAGCGTGAAGACTTAAGGAATAGCGTGACGACTTCAGACACAAGATATACGTAAGTACAATACCGTGTAAACTAGGACACAAGCCAGTTCAGACTAACTGAATGGAATCAAAAATAACGAATGGGAAGCCTTGCTGCTCGGGCCTTCGGGGCCCCTCTGGTTATTCCGCCTGTTCTCGGCCACGGCCGGACAACCCTATTTTCTCCTTCGTAGATAAACAAGAAACATTGTAAGATATTGGATCAGAGTTAAATTTAAATGTACCCATTATTCTTCTTCTGAAGCAATTGATTAAACCTCCTTAAGGTAATTGTTTATTTTCGTGACAAGGAGTTTATAATAAATACTAGATCACAACAGATAATTTTTCCCAAGCTGCCGGAAATAACAAAAAACGTAGAAATTGAAGAAAACCCTTAGTCACAGATACAGGTGTTTTTATACATATTTCCAGTACAATAATGTGTAAATATAAGAGACCGTTAAATTCAGTAGAATTTTTTTCAGTTCTCAAAGCCGAGTATCAAGTTAATTGAAGTGCTTGCTCGAAAATATTCGATTCCATTGTCACCAGGAATCGTATATGCATCAAATTGAAGTTCAAAGGACACAGAAGACATCAATTAAAAAATGCAGGTGATATAATTGAGATGTAGCGAACGTGAAATTTAATTATATTCATTTTTATTGCGCAGGATAATGATATTTGTGTTATTATTTTACAGATTCAGCCTTCTATTGATGTAGAAATTAGTCATATTTTGTAATACGAAGATATCTCTATTAATATTGACAATAACCCAGTGTTTATTGACACGGAATAAGAATTAGCATCAATAAATCACAACAACAATAGTGTAGAAATAGACGTAACAGAAAGTTTGACTAATTGCGTATGGCAATACAATTTGCGTAAAGTGCAGTTTGCCACACCTACACGAAGTTATCAAAGCGCAGTCTCTTGGTGTTTGCGGTAAATGCAATCGATGCCAGTAGCATTTTGGCACTTTTAAAGCACCTGCTGTTACAATGAGATTCAGGACCTTAATTAAGTGCATCGGACTTATCCCTCGTCACTGGAAACGCTACACAACGTCAAAAGGAGAAAATCAATGTCTCTTCCTACCCTTGGTGATATTATAGAGTTGTACTTCCCTAAAAAGAACAAATAAAGGATGCTCTACTAAATTTGCAAGGGGAATTTATCTTAGAAAGCTGGAGTGCTTCAGCTCGATTTACCATTCTAGGCAAACTGGGTAGCATCGCTCCTGTGTCGCTGAGTCCCTTGCATTTACAATACATTAAAATGCTTTTGCAACACATGCCAAACCTGCGTATTTCAGGTTCAAATTAGTTCGTATTTGGGTTACTAAGTGCAGAACCTGAAGTATCGAAGCACCTAAGAGCCTTCAATTTGATGCGCAGCTTCTATAATCAATATGCGAAGTTGCCCTCGAGCTTGCGAGGAACAACACTGAGAAACATAAAAACAGATATTTCGGGTTCCAATCGTGTAGAAAAACTACGAATTTCCCCCAAGTTTTTTTAACAATGCAGTTCACTTCTTCAGGGCTGACCTGAAACTGGGGTATCAGGACTGGTCAAACCTGATTGGTCAATGAAGTCTTTAAAAAAATCCGGGAGAACGGAAAGCCAAATCTGATTACTGTTGCATCCATTGTCCCTATTGATGTTATTAGGGTGTTTTCTGATTTCGATTACTTCTTTATGTTTTCTTGGGAAAATATTGATGTTCAGCTAGTGCTGATTGCGTGAAATGTTTTAGCCTGACTTGACTCTCATGTTCCTTTATACGTTGTCTCACCGCTCACCCGGTTTCTCCAATATAGATTTTGCCACAAGAACAAGGGATTTTATAAACTCCTGGATCACTGAGGGGTGCTTTTTTGTCTTTGGGGTTATTTAGTAGTTATTTATTTAGTAGTTTAACGCTTTGTAATTCCTTGCACCAGTTATCTTTATCTGCTATGGAGACCGTTTTGTATACAAGGGAGTTGATGACCGATTGTTTTTGAAATGGTATCTGTTTGTTTTAGTGGATATTTTGTAAACTTCATGTCCTAATGCGTTATCAGATCTTTTGTAAACTAATACGTCCAAGAAAGGAAATTTTCCGGTTTGTTCAAGTTTCATGGTAAACTGGGTATTACGATGTAATCGATTGATGAAATCGAAAAACTTATTCAGTTCATCTAGTCCATGTCTCCAGATGAAAAAGGTCTCATCAAAATAACGGAATAAAAATTTCGATTTATGCTTGGATTGATTGAAGATTTTAGTTTCTCGATGTTCCATAAAGATGTTGGCTATAAGAATTGGTTATTGAAAGAGAAGTAAGTATAATTCAGACGGTGTTCTATTAAAGGTATGAGCTCAAAAGGGAAGCTTGTAAAAGATTTAATAATGTCAATTGTATCAGAGAATGGTACTTTTCTAAAGAGAGATGCCATGTCGAGTTGAATGTGAATCTGTTGTATCTTTTTGATAAATTCAAATGAGTTTGAGACGTGAGTAATAGAGTTTCCTGTAAAAAGGATTTCGTTCTGTACCGAAGAAGCGTGCAAGGTTGTAAGTTGGTGAGTTTATTGCGAAGACGATCGGTTTGAGTGGAATGTTATTTTTGTGGAATTTTGGGAGCTCGTAAAGTCTTGGACAGATGGAATTAGTAGGTATTAATTTAAATAGGGTTTGGTTGTCAACTTTAGAGTCTTTGAGAAGGGCTTTTGTTTAACAGTTAGAAGGTCCATGGTTTTGTTGTTATAGTCTTGTTTATTCATTATTACTGTTGTGTTTCCTTCGTCTGCGGGTAAAATTATGATTCTTTGTTCCGATTCAGTTCTTTATTTGCAATTTTTTCTTGTTTTATTAAGTTTGAGCAGAGAATTTGAGATTGGTGTAAAATGTTGCCGTCCTACGCCTTATGTCATTCACTTTTTCGGGTGGACGGTCATATATTGTGGATTCGAAATTGCTGATAATTTCTTCTTTCGGAATTTTTGAAGGATCTGCTGTAAATTGTGACCTTTAGATAAGGCTTTAATCAAGTTATATGCGGTCCAATGTACTAAAAATGTCAAATCCGACGGTGCTTGAAAGGAAAAGGTTAAGTTTTATTAGTTTCTTGGAGGTCGTGTGCAAGCTAAATTGTTTATGTTGTATTCTTTCTTTCAAGAGAAACAAACTTGTTTTATTCAAAATTTATTTGGATTTTGATGTTCCCAAATTATTTTTTAAACGTAAGAATTTCGGGATGATTATGTTGTCTCTACATCGTTTCAAAAAAGCTAAGGATGTTAGTAGCCAACATTGAGAAGTCCTGTGCTTACTGAAGGTGTTGATTTTAGTAAGAATGCTCTGCCCGTAGAGTTCTTTAATTATAGATTTAATGCTTTCACGATTGCTCATTTGTTATAAAAAGATGTATTTCGGGTTCCTATCGTGTACAAAAACTACGAATTTTGTCGATGTTTCGTGAAGATTGTAGTTGACTTCTTCAGGGCTGACCTGAAACTGAGGTATAAGGTTATTTTGTTCTTATGTGTACCAGTTTACCCCATTGTGAGAACTAGTCGAACTTGATTAGCCAATCAAATCTTAACAAAAAAAGTCAAGAGATTCTAGAAATATCGCAACGACTAGAAACTGATCAAAGAGGGGCACAAGTAAAGTTAGCTTCCGGTCAATTTCACGCCGATCAGTCGTCCGATTCCCAGACTTTTGATTTTGACATCGATTGTAGCGGTGATGAACTAAGAAATAAACCTAATGATTCTCAACATAGTTTTGCCACTAAAGACAAAAACACAGAAAACACTGAGATCTCGGGACAACTTTAAATAAAAATAGACGAATACACGCATATGTTAAAAAGTAGCAACAAATCGAATTATAATTTTTTATCGTAACACACTTTTTGGTTTATTAATAAATTTATCACAAGCTTAAATATTACATTATATTATACTATCTTTTTTAGCATCACCAAATCATAGGAGCATACAACGGAATAGGAGGGTGAAGGAGAAAACTGTAACATTTCGCGATTGTGATTACCTAATTCCTTTTTTTAAAGAATGTAAAGTTTCTCCATTTGTGTGTAAGCAGTATTTGGGACCATAATATTAAGAAATTATTCAAATTATGTTTGGTTTTCTCAAAGGGAGAAACACCGAACATTTTAGGTTTTATATTCAAGCAAAATATGAATTTTCGAAGCAGTTAATAAACTTATGACATTTCGATTCAAATAAGATCTATTTTACTTCGACCCTTAAATAAGGAAAATAATTCCTTGATTTTAAATTTGAATAAAATTAACTCACAAAGCCAGGGCGAGATCTCGATTCCTTCCCAGATACATTAGTGCAGTGTGTACTTTAAATTTTATTAAAATTTAGAAAAAATCCTCATCTACATCCACCTTACGAGCCCTAGAAGAAACGCGTTTTTCCAGAGGAACGAAAAGTAAAATTCAAATTTAGGAAGTTCACCATTTGGGGGATAACACTAGCAGGCTAAGGGGTAATCACAGTTACGCCCTACAAAACTACCCATTTTCTGCGAAATAGTATAATCGAGTTTAAGCTTCTTAAAAAAAGGAAATTAAATTTTGGAAAACAAAGAGAAAAAAAGTTTTAAAAAAAAGTAATTAGTCTCCAGCAAAGCACGCTGACACTTCGCTTGAGCCTGCCAAAAGGAAACACACACCGCACAGAAGCAGAAAGCCAGATCTCGAGATGTAAGTGAATAAACGAAATGGCCCCGTCTCACAGATGGCGTTAGTTCAAATTTGCAATAGAGTTGCGAGGTGCAGAGGGAGCAATGGTCACATACATTGCTCAGTAGGATTGCAACGAGTTACAAGAACTGGAAACAAAGCTTCACAAGTATATCTAAAGTTTCGCGAACATTGCAGTTATTTATTCACGAATTAGCTTAGCAGATGCATGTACAAGTGCATCAACACATGGATGCGACTTCATTTCTCTGCCCAACAGAAATGGCGCTGAAACACGGGTCCTTTTTTCCGCGTGCAGTTTACGGGCCCTGTCTTTCCCTTTGCTTTTTGCGGATGGTCGCCGCGCGAGATAGCACTCTAAAGCAGCGACCAAAGGACTGCCGACGGTCATGTCCACGACCTGGTGCGTTTGAATTGAGTCAGTGTTTAACCTGAGGATTGGAGGGCTCCTTTTATTATCGCCATAATAAAGCCAAAAGTAACCTGTCTCCTGTTTATCTATATAGGTCTGGGGGCTCCTCTCAATTTAACTATGTAGAAATTCTGTACATTAGTCACACTAGTGAGCAGATGAATAGAATTAAATGGTCCAAAAATGCATTGGATTTTTTTTCAAATTTTCATGTATATAATTTCTAATACATAAAATAATACTTTCCAATGATTATAATATGTTTACATAAGTTGTTTAAACAATTTTTTAATACATTTTAGTTTTTTTCCTCTTAGAATAGATTTATAAAATCGCATTTTTTCGGAGTTTTTTTACTCTTTCAATTTTAGTGAGGCATTTCGTAGAGTTTCAAAAAGATCTGAAGAGGTTTAAACATTTTTTCACACTTTATTTGGCATTCGCCTTAAATTCTTATATCATCCTAAATTCCTTTGAATTCTTCTAAATTCTCTTAATTTCACTAAACTCAATTAATTTTTAAAAAGTTTTCGTTTAATTTATCCTGAGTAATCCAGTAGCCAATGGCCCTTCTGTATGCACTAATAGGTCCCCGATATTACCCTTTTTTAAAAGGACAAACAAGGCCCCTGATTACGAATATCTGGGGTAGGTATTCGAAATATGAGTCAATTTTTGTTAAAACAATTTTCTTATTTATTTACCATTTTTTTGTATAAGTTCATTTTTAGCATGGCTGAGGAAAAATAAAACTTTTTTGTATCTTACACTTTTTTCGTATGATAAACCGTTTGCAATGTACAGCGTAATAAACAAATGATTTTTCAAGAAAATTGCCAGATTTTCACCGGGCTACTTCAGAATCCATTGTTCAGAAAATTTTTTCAATTGTACACTGCTGTCTATATCGAAGATAGATCTGTTGGAAGGAAAAAGAAATCTTCTAATCAAATATAAACTTCTCTCCTTAAATTGTTGTTAAAAAGATATTATTTTTAAGAGGAAACCATTTAGAATCTTCATTTATTAATAAGCAATCCTCCAGATCAACCAGTATCATAATATTGCCTTAAATTGTTGTGAAAGCTTTATCTTGCATTATTAACATAATTTGTTGTTTATCATTTCTTTTGCTAAATTGTTTATAAAAATTTATCACTCCCATGATATTTTTTCGTACGACCAACCACTATTTATTTATGGCCTTATAAATAATGTCTTTTTATATCCTTACATATATCCTTAATTGTACCATAAACGATGTTATCTTGTGTAGTGTTTTGATAACTGCGCCTTATTGTTTATAACTGTTGTTATTTAAATAACGCAGAATTAAGAAAATCCATTTTTTCCTAATTTTTTTATTAATCTATGGAACAAAATAAAACTTTTCACTCTCGTCATATTTTTTCGTGCGACAAGCCATTATTTATTTATGGCCTTATAAACAATGTATTTTTTATAAATATACCCTCCTCTTAAAGCCACAATTTTCAATGTATTAGTGATGGCCTGCTTTTATATCCATAATTTACCATAAGCCATGTAATTATCTTAGGTACTATTTTTGATACTTGCGCCTTATTGTTTATAACTACACTAGAACCGTGTTTATATCTGCTGTCCTAAAACGTAAATATTAACTTATATCTTCCCAGAAGGCTGCCCAGCGAAGCGGAAATGGCCGCGCTGCGCTCTGATTGGCTTGTTTGTCACGTGGTACTGCGAGGTAGTGGACACCATGGGGATATAAATGAGAGTTATGCAGGGATCAGAAGCGCCGATTCATTGATTCACAGAGAAGATTGGAGATTGATGAATTGCATTGATTGAGATAGATTGATTGACACGTATTCGAAAGTTGATGAGATGCTCATGATAGATTGATAGATTCTGGTCTATGAGACGCATCAAATCGACTGTTCGAAGTACTTTGCGCTTTGCGCTCTGTGACAGCCATGTCACAGAGCTCAAAACCAG